>JAQZBX010084771.1:0-13216 GCA_029593785.1 Cabassous unicinctus | reverse complement strand
TTTCTTTCTTTCTTTCTTTCTTTCTTTCTTTCTTTCTTTTCTCACTCTTTTAAACAAAGCCTATTGCTTTCTTTTATGGTAAATATAGAGAACACATAACAAACATAAGAACTAAAAAATCACTCTATTCTCTTCCTACCATCATAAATTCATTCTATAAATATTTATTGAGTACCTGCTGTGTGCCAGGCACTGTTCTAGACACTGATATTTCCATGAATTTCTAAATATTTATCAACGGAAATCAAGAAGCCCTGCAAGCAAAATGTCCCTCGATGAAGGGTAACCAGCTAAGGTGTGTTTTCTCCTCACTGTCCCTTCATTTTCCCCTTCAGTGCTTCCACAACTCCCTCCCTTCCTTGCTCTTCCCATTATTTTAGGACTTTGGAGTTCCTACTACTTCTTCTTCATGCTGACATAAAACCCGTTTTCCAGAATGGTTCTGGTAAGTGTCCATGACAAGCTGAAAATGCCACTTGACAGCCTATAGCAGCCTGGGGTTCCTGGACTTCCAGAGTTCAAAAAAGGCAGTTTTTAAGTCAAAAGACAAAGGGGCATATGTTTATCTATGACAATGCTGCATGAGCTAAATAAAACAGAAGGCTTTGTTGGAATTTCTAATGGTCTTTGATGTATAAAAGGATCAAAAACTTATTATTTAACTACAGTTTGATTAACAAAATCTTAGAAAATGAGGTAACCAAGGGCTGAAAATAAAAACTCATCCTGAGCAGTTCTAGCAAACTTTTAAGCTCATGGAGTATAGTTTTATCGGTGAACTTTCAGGCATTGAACTGAAGGTGGAAGAAATATGTTTGGATTTTCGGAGAGACTTGTCAGCAGGCTCCTCCTGCTGCTTACGTGTAGCACTGGCCTTGTGTAAGCATTTTGTATTTTCCATGGTAGCAGAAAGAGGGGCTAGCAAGCTGGATGTGGCAAGGGGATTTGCAAGTGATTTGTTTTCCCGGGCACTGTACCAGGTCACCTGGCAAAATGGAAGCTGGCCCAACTTGCCTAATGGATGTCATCTCATCCTGCTGGAAGCAGACCCAAAAGAGTGCCCGTTACATGGCTCCAGAGCCTTCTGAGCCTTGGGTATTGGAGCCTGGAGCTGCTCAGAGATCAAAGAAAAAGAACCCCTCCTCCAGATTTTGAATATCAAGATTGTTCTCTAAAGAGATTTTTCTTCTAGTCTTCTCTGGGCTGCCATATTAATTTGGAGCCCAGCTGAGTGGGTTAAAAATGTCTTTGATCACACACCAACATGTGTTCATCAGGACACTGGTGACATTCAACCACAAAAGAAAAATCAGTGAGGGAGGGCTCTCAAAGTGACCTTGGTGACTTTGACAAAAGGGACTTCCGCAGTGAAGCATGCGTCTCAGGCCAGGGTGGCACACAATGAGCAAACTGTGGCTGGCTGACATTTCGTCAGTGAGTCGCCGCTAAAGTATTTGGAGAGGATGCATTGATCCCACTCTCCTGGAAACCCCCAAAAACTCTCACAGAATGCCTGCTTTCATTTAAATGTTGTTAAAACAACTGAAATTCCCTTCTCACAATTGTTGGGACATCTCAACAACACAGTCCTTTCTTTCCCAGATTGCAACCCAAACAAATATTGTTTCATTTATTTCTTGTGTGTTCCCCACCCTTGCAGCAATGCTAATGATTTTTCACATTGAAAAGAATTTCCTAGGACTCCCTGAGGGTGGCAGTGTTGTTCATGAGTCAGTGGCTAGCACTTTCCTAGAAAATGGGCACCTGCTAGGGAAATGACTTAAGAAGCATGGCTTTACAAGATCAAAATGAACAAGGTATATAGTGGGGATTCCTTTGCACTCACAATATACCTAATGCCTAGCTCCTATTCCAGGAGAGTCTTTTCTCAAAGCCATACACCCCAAAGTGAATATAAAGTGCAAAAATAAAAGATGGAAACTAAAATGCTCATGTCATCAGTAAAATATGGATGAAAGTGGCAAAGCAAATACTATTTCAGTAAAGCTCAATTCCAGATAATTATTTAACATAAGCTTACTGCCCACAGTAGTTTAGGGCCTAAGGGTTATCCATAGACAACTGACTGTGCAAATTCAGATGATGTCAGTTCACTGGGAATTTTCCAGGAGGAGAAAGGCTGCTATTTCTTTCATCCAACTCAACCCTTCAAGAATTTGCAATCCATTTGGCTTACTAGTAAACACCCCCATTGTCCTTTGAGCTAAGTCATTTGAGAGGCATGCAGCAAGACTGCTCTACCAGAAATTTTACACCTTTGCTCATGTGAATATAGCTTCTCAGTATGACCCAAGGTGGAAACAAGCAACTAGAGTTCAGTGCGATGTACCAATAATTTTAAATGAGAAGAAAAATCGTTCCTGGGTGGAAAGGGAAATTTCATTTCTAGGCACAGGCAAAATCAATCACTTCCTGGAACAGAGCTGCATATGATGGTGTTTGGGAATACCTGGTGATGACATCAGAGTGTCCCCTAGGAACTTGGTGAATGATTGTGGTCAAACCCTGAGTGGACATTTCAAAGGGATGCATTGATAGTGGCTGAAAGGGCAAAGCTGCAGTTTAGTTTCTACAAACAGGCCAGTGATGTGAGGAAAGCCTCTGCATATGGAAAGCTGGGAATATCCAGGTCTTCTCAGGAGACTTCAGACTGAGAGAGTTCCCAGACTGCCAGCTGAGTCATTTCTATGTTTTGTCATGCATGGTTGTTTTGAGGTTTTCCAGTTTTCTAGAATTCTGAGATGCAGGGGACACATAATTTTATTTGCATTTAAGTGACTAAAATGAAGCAGCATTACCTTTCCACTTGGCATTGCTTGATAGCACGTAATTGCCTGATATGTCAAACATTTACCAAGTTACTCAAGAACTCTCCTAGAGGCCATTGATAATAATTTAGGAAAAGTCCTCTGAAAAGGAATGCCATTTACAGAAAAATCAAGTTACTATGTGCCAGGCTTTATTGAGTGTACTTTACATGTTTATCTGATTTAATCCTCACGACCTCCTATGAGGTAGGTACTATTATTTTCAGTTGGCAGACAAGGAGAGAGAGGCTCAAAGAAGTTCAGCTTGCCCCAAGTCATAAATAATAAGTGGCAGAGCCAGCATTCAAACTCCATGCTTCCTTCTTAGAAGAAAGAGCAGATAAATTTATGAAATCATTAAAAGGGGTTGTTAGTTTATTGTATGTTATTTCACTTGTGATTTTAGGTTGGCAGAGCTTGGTTATATTATTGTATTGATTATTACATGCCCTCATTTTGAACCTGCATTCTATTGGCCAAAGGGTATCAGATAAGAAGAGTGTTGATGAGCTGGCACTAAACTTTGTTATATAGAGAAAAGGAACTTCTTTTTTCCCTTGTAGAGGATAGTGTAGGAAGGTCTGCCCATAGGGATGGCCAACTGATGTAATGACTGCCACCTCAGGGGCTCAACTCTCCACGAACGATTCTGTCAGAGCTTGCCTCATCGGTGCCAGAACTTCTTCTTTTGCCCTTACTGGAGCCCCTACTCTCCCCAACAGAGTGCCCACTGCCAGATGCCCCCTTTATTTCCACAAATGAGACCTGCAAAATGTTCACGTGTCTAACAACGGGCCATACAGAGTGATGGTTAATTCCTTAAAGTGAGGAATGAGGAAATATGTGCCAGTCACCTAGTAGAAAACAAGAAATGACTCAACTACACTTAAAGAGGCACCTTTTGGGTCAGTTGAATGAGGTTTTAGCTCGGCTCAGTACTGTCCCCCCTGAGTGCTCCGTGGTGACGTTGGGTGGTGATCAGCCTGCCACCCAACCTTTTGAGGTTGGTCCTGAAATCAAGGCTAGCATTATGCCAGCAGAGTCTCAAAGCGGTTTCTTTGGTTAGGTCTATTCTACAGTAACTGTATTTGAGAGGCTCTCATTCATTGGCCATTTTAGGCATGGCATACATCAATTGCAAGCAAGCAGTGTCAGCAACATAGAGGAAGTCATATTTTAGAAGGCATCAGACAGGCTTCTGCCATTGTAACTGGTTTTGGCATCACACACTATACCAGGAAGCTAATATTAGAAATATAATCGAGGAATAAGGATCTCCATTGACATTTCCCAAAGTAACACTTGCATAGGAAACATGTACATGAGGGGTAAAAAATTCAGATCTTTGAGCATTACCTGTCGAATCAAGGAACAATCCCTTAGCATCCAGGCAGAAATTGGCAGAAGAGGTACACGATTTAAATTGAGCTGTGATTCTCAAACTTTTGTCTTCAGAGCAAAAGCATGAGCATTACAGAACATATTAGAAATAGAAATTCTTGGTCTTCAGCCCAGACCTACTGAATCAGAATCTTTTGGGGATGAGGCTCAGAAATCTGTTTTAATAAGCCCTCCAGGTAATTCTGATGCATGCTGAAGTTTTCAGAACCACTGCCATAGAGAGTTCTCTATGGGCCTATAATGACACAAACGAGCTGTTGAATCAGAAATATCTGGGAACGGAACTCTGAAATCTGCATTTTATTTATGCTTTCCTCATAATTCTGTCGCACACTTGTTTGAGAACAACTGATTTAGAAGAACAAAAGGTTTATTTTCCTTGTCTTTGCCAAGGCACTTCTCCATTATCTCTAAGGCCAAAAACCAGGATCATTCTTCCAGTTTTGAAAGCAATGGGCTGGGTAGAAGCATCATTCTCTACATCCTGTACAAGCTTGGCATATGTATGTGGACATTTGTGTGTGTGTGTGTAAACGTTCAAAACAATGGTGAACCCCGCCCAAAAAACTATTATTTCACCATGTGTGACATTAACAAATGGACATTTTACCAATTAGAGATCTATTTTGGCTAATTAAACTTCTTTTCAAATTCAGATACGAAAATAAAAGGGTCTTAACATTATAAGGACATTTAGAGATCATTTAATCTTGTATTATCTTGTGATGGTGCCTGTTTAGCATTTCAGTGCTTTTTCTTCAAATGGCATTCATTCATGCAAATAAATTATTCCTAGATGCTAATGCAGACACTGCCCACTCCCCCTGGAATTCTCAGGCCATAGTGATTGACCACCAAGGTGAGGCCAATACTACCATCAGTTGGCTCCAGCAGAAGATAGTGTTGGAAGGCAACAGCCCTTTATTATAGCTCCTTAATTAGGAATAGAACAGGCATGTTTTGTAGGTCCAATTTCTCTGAGTGAGGTTGTGACATGTCTCTGAGAGAGAGAGACATAGTTTGGTACATTTTGATAGAGCAAACCATTTTACTCACAAGCACCTGAGATGCCAGGTGCTATCACAACTGGACTGCCACCTAGCCTGCCACATCCCAGCGAACCCTGCTCACCAGCCAGGAGGGTGGGGGTTAATGTTCTGTATCCTTATAGAGTTGACACTGATATTCAAGTCAAGCGTGAAAATCACGGAGTTTCTGGCAAATTCTGAGGGTCACGGTCTTGGTCCAGCAATCCCAGATGTCTACTTAAAGCAAAATCCTACCTGTGTGTGAACCTGCTGATGAGGCAGCCTCAGGGAGGCACTAGATACTTCCAGTGAACTGTGCATGGGGGACAAGCTACAGACTGCTGCTGTCTTTTACGATCCATATTCTTCCTGCTTGTTGTCCTCTTCTGACTGGAAATCAGGACTTCTCTCTTACCAGGATCCACACTTTCCACTGAACTTCAGAATTCTGCCATGACCAGTGCCTTCTTCCCTTGCAGCTTGCTTCCAGAGACCTCTCTCTTATCCTGTAGCCTCACCTCTTTCTCCAGAAGTCCAGATTGGCCATCTCCCAGCACATGTTTTCTTACAAGGAAGAAGTAGAGGTACAGTTGTGTCAGGGATTAGTAACTGACACCTGTGCTCTTGCCAAGGATAAATATTCCCTCTCCGAGCTCAAAATGAAATCCTCTGTAAATGAATAAATCTGGACCATTTGACACAGTTACCTTCTCTTCCTTCTTCCCCATCTTCTGCACTAGTACCGTGATGCACAATTCTAAATGAAACTGGCTTGTTAGGTACCCACAGACTTATTTGGATTAGGGAGAATGATGGGTGGAAAGAAACCTTCTAGAAGTATAGGAACAAACAATAGTGCTCTGCAGCTTGTGTAGTACTCATAAACTTTCTGTGATTATGAAGCTGATCCTATATGTCCTCCTGGGCAGGAAGATCTTTATATATTTGTATATTGTAGCCGTTTGGCAGTTTGATGTAATTATGAATTCCAAAAATCTATATTACATTATGCTTGTAAACTGATCTGTTAATCTGGGCATGATTAAGTTATGATTAGGGTGTCGTCTGGGCCATGTCAGTAGGCATTCAGCCCCACCCCTTGGTGGGTGGGGGAATCAAATATAAAAGGCAAGGAAAAGGACAGAGGGAGAAGTTTTAGATGTTGGAGATTTGATGTTGTAGAGAAGGCCCCAGGATAGAGACGAGCCATTCGCCTGAGAGTTCACAGCTGGCCTTGTGGAGAGAAGCAAAGCCTAGAGAGCCTCATAGTCTACAACTGACCTTGTGGAGGAAACAGAGGAGCTAAGCCCAGAGAGAAACGCAACCCTGGGAAGAGAGGAACCCAAGAAACCTGAACCGTGGCAAACGTCGGCAGCTGTCTTGCTCCAACACGTGGCAATGGACTTTGGTGAGGGAAGAAACTTATGCTTTATGGCCTGGTAACTGTGGACTTCTACCCCAAATAAATACCCTTTATAAAGACCAACCAGTCTCTGGTATTTTGCATTAGCGCCCCTTTGGCTGACTAATACAGATATCATATTGACTCATTCCTTGAACAAATATTGAAAGCTTCAATGGCACTCTCTCTGGGAAAACTCAAAAGATGTGAATTTGGAAGTCTGGAAATATGATATTGTATAAAGGCAAGTCAATTTCTTGAGATCAGATACAATATTAGTTAGAATAATCAAAGATAGCTAGACACAGTTGGTGATTTATTCCTCACCATTGCAACCTAAATAGGATGAGTAATTTCGAGAAGGAAAAGAAGAAACCTATCTATTCTCCAGCCATGATCATTCTGAGGCTAGGCTCTTGGCCACTTCTGCCTTGACCTGCTCTATATAGACCCAGTTAAGACTCACACTAGTTACACTGACAGGGGCCATATTCTTCTGGGCAGAACTTACACCAACAACCTTGGGACTTGAGCCTGTTACTCTTGGCTGCTCTCAGTTAAGGTTAATAACTCTCTGTGGGAATAGGAGCTAATAGCCAACAGATTATTTTCTGTTAAGTTTTGGGGACATTACACTGAGAAGACCTTGCATCGCTTGGCAGGGTACTCAGATTGTGACAACTTAAAGCTGCTGGGATACAATCAGGTCAGTCTGTTCCAGAAAACCTTGGCATCCTTCTTCATGTGATTAGTCTTCACCAAGCATGTGCCAAGAAGCTACAATTGTATAGTTGATGCCCTCTCCTGGAAATGGGTGGTTCCAAAGGCGATTCCCCAGGAAAATTCCTATCCTAAGAATTTAGACTCATTTAAGTGAACTTGGCATTTCTGCCACCGTGAGTATTGGTACAGTGATTTCACATTCTTCCAATCTTGGATCTCTTCACTCTATCTGCTCACTGTCATCCTCTTTGCTTATCGTCCCCTCTGGTTTCTTTTCTAAATTTGGCTCTGGATCTTGATTCCTACTTTTCTCTTGGCCATTTGAATTTGATTCTCCATATTTATAGCCCCAAAATCCTGCATTGGAAATTGATTTTCCTTTGGGAAAAGATTTTGAAAATTTGCTCATCTGAAATCACAGCTATGAAGCACCCTGCTCTCTTTTTACATGGTTATAAAGATGTTGGGTTGATATTAATGTCTTTATTTTTAACCCCTTAAAATGCACAGGGCACACCTAACCTATGGCTAGGTGAATCATAAGGAAAGTCATCACCACCTGGTGTCTCCAGAATTCCTCTATTTTCTGACTGTTTTGTTATACCTTGCTCATGGGTTTCCTAGTTTTTGCCAATATTTTGGCTTTGTGCCTTGACTTTGCCATCCCTTTCCTTTAAAAACAACAGCAACATTGGACTTTGCAAACTTTTTTTGGAACATCTATTCTAGCTCTGATAGCTCTGCTCTCTCTTGAGATGATTTCACCTTGACTCTGGGTCTCTCTCAGCCATGACCTTCCCCTGCCCCACCAGTTTTAGGCAGAGTATGTGTTGATTTCTTTTCTCTAGGTTAAGCTTTCAAGCAATTGAAGACAGCAATCTCCCTGCAAGTTCTCCTGCTAAATAACTCTGGTTCCTTCATGTAGTCCTCATATAACCTCATTGTTTAGTCACTTCACCACCCCAGCCTTCTTGACGGGAGACACTTCCGCTTGTCCATGCCCTTCTTGGTCTGTGGTTCCCAGAACAAGACACATTAGCATAGAATTGAGGGCACCATCATGCCCTTTGTTTCAAACACTCATCTATTTCTTTTAAGAGAGTCGAAGCTCCTATTTGAAATTTCGGGCATCTGTCTCAATGTTGGCATTAAGGTTTAACTTTAGTGAAAATGCTGAAGCCTTTCCATACTGCTGTTCAGACACACCTTATCCTTTCTATAATTGGACACTTCTTAGTATAGGACTTTATCGCCTTTAAAATTCAATCAATTGTTCTAGTCCTTTGAAGTCCTTTTAAAATCTTGGTTCTTAGTCCAATACAATGCTTTTCAGGCAATGCTCTAATTGAGCCAGGAGTCCTCCAGAATAAACTTGTAAAATTAATTGATGTAATCTCTTATCAATTTTCAGAATAAATGAAATGGATAGAATGTTCTCATATTTTTTTTCCTAAACCAGTTGTATCTGATGCTACCTGTCTCATAGTCCACAATCAACCAAGTAAAATAGTTAAAATAGTTTTTCCCAAAAAGCACCATGACTTCCAGTTACTTTCCCTCTGAGATAATTTTAAGACCCAGCTGTTCAATGTGTTAGGTATCCCTCCCCTTTTCATATAGTTCACACATGTGATCAAAATGGTTTCATTTGTTATTGATTAAACCAATGAAAAGAACTTTCCCAAAGCAGCCAAAATGCATTAATATGTACTCTTTGGGCAAGTTTATTCAGTAAATGTGAGTTTACCCTTTGTCATCTCTCTTCTTATACATTTCTGTTCTATCCATAATTATATCATTAGAGACTTTGTCAAAGGCTTTCCTGCAGTCCAGATTGGTCTGAAACATTTGTTTCATCAGCTTATCTAGAGAGTCTGTATAAGTGTCTGTCTGTTTGGGTGTGTATGAAATCAGTTTGGCATGATTTGTCCTTGATGGGTCCTGTGGTATCAACTTGTGTTTACCACTTCCCCTTGTATGTGCTCACAAATCAACCTATTAATATTCCTTTCCAGAAACTTGCCTGGAATCGATGTCAAGCGTACTAGTCCAGGATCCGTCAGACAGGATCCATCTGCATCTTTTTTAGATAAGTGGGAACACATTTATTCCATCTCCAAAATTCTACAAAATATTGCACATGCTTGAAGTACGCTACACCACTGACGTACGTTTGTACAGTCAGGGAACAGAATCACTTCACAGCATCTAGGTGCTGCTGTATTATACCCTATGCATCTATCAACATTTACCCTTTTCACAATAGAAATCATGCATGCTGGCAAAGAAGGCAAATGCAAAATCCAAATTGAGATCCTTTCTATTTTGCTATCATCTGTTAGCATGTTAGCATGTTAGCATGTTAGCAGGTGATAAATATATTTCTTGTTATTCTATTTACTTTCAATAGAACAAAAAAGGTGCTGTTTGTTCTCTTGGCAAGCTTGACATTTCTCAGCTATTTGAAAGTTTTAAGTATGCTAAGGTTACTCTTAAGAGATTCAAGCCAACTGCTTCTCTTTCTTTTTTCCTTTTTCCTTTATATGTAAACTCCCTCCCCATCTCTTTTGCATATGCCTGCAGAAATCTGAGTTCCTAGAAATTTCACTATTCAAAGACATTGATCTCTTTAGCACTGCCCTCTTTTTCTTCCTTATAGGGATCATTTGTAATTTTATTGTCCTGATACAATTTTTAAAAGATTTGTTGGCTCTCATGAATCATATTCATGTTTATCATGTCAGACAAGACTTAGGTGGAGAGGGATAGGGGAGGGAGCATATAGGTTTCTTCATCATCCATCTTGTGTTTTCAGATTCAGGAAAGTGAGGTTGATTAAAAGACACCATGTTTTTCCATAATAAAAAAACAGAAAACCACTAGAAATGTGGCTTCATACTTCTCCCATAAATTAACTAGCTAATTGAAAAATAACAAACATCAATATTCAGTTTCAAGGAGAATCTTTTGAAAAGCATCAGATTTTAGAAACCTACACCAACAATGTTTTACTGCCAAGAGCCATAACCCAGAGTCCCTACTGGCTCAGGTCTACCCAGCTCCAAAAAATCAGTGGTAGCCCCACTTCAGCACCTCCCTGCTCACTAGTGAATGAGATTGACAAGTCTTCTGCTTCCATTTTGATGTGAGAACTTGTTGGAGAAATTATTATCATTTGGGCATCAACATTTGGACTCATTTGCTTGACTACTTTGCCCCTAGAATTTTTTTTTCTGATTTCACTCAAGTTCACTGTTGGAATGGCAGCTACCCCTTGATGGGCAACCAGTGAGAGCCTTGCCTGACACTCCTCACATAATTCTGGAAAGTACTTTTCTGAACTGCACCCGTCTTCCACTCTCTCTCATATCGGTCCAAAGGTCTTGCTTTGTTTACAACTCAGACCTGAACCTGAGAGTAAATGTTGGGGGCTCACAGTCTGCCCCCCCACCCTTTTCCCCATCCCTTCCTTTGGGTATTGACATCAACCTAGCTCCATCTGTAGTCTGTGATGATCAAAGATGGTTTTCATCCTGCCCCAATGTAAGCCTGCTTCAAGCTTGTTGAAGAGGTCTCAGAATGCATGAAGTTTTGGAAAGAGGGAAAACTTACTTTCCTTTATTATCAATATAAAACACAATTTTCCAAAGAAGCTTAAAAGAAATCAGTGCCTGTATTCAGATTCTAGACATTTGGCAGGATTTACAGTTTTTCACAACCCCATTGAATTGAAAAAAATTTTTTAATGTAAAGTGTAAATGGCCTTAGCTACATGGAACAGAATGTGATAAGACCATATACTTCTCTGATTGATAAAATAGTGTCAAATAAAGAGTATGGATGAGATTTTGGTCTCTTTGCTGGATATTTCTGTCAGTAAAAGTGATTGCCAAATACAAGTTGAATATCCCAGGCATTATACTTGTATTTTAAACTTTCACAACAATCCATTATTCACATTTACGGAAGAGGAAACTGAAATTTGGTGAAGCAACTGGAATGAGATCCTCCAGCTGGAACATTTAAGAACTAGAAAGTAGTTGACCAGCCCTCCCAGTTTGCCCAGGACTGTCTTGGCAAATGGGAATGGCTGTTCACCCTAGAAGTGAACCCAGATTTGTAAGAGTTTGAAGCCAATGTTCTTCCTTTAATTTCCTGCATTTATTGGCTTTTCTGAGCTCTGCAATGTTCCAGTAAAACACTTGCACTGGAGAAACCTGAAATACTGATATCCGTGTGTTGAAAATGGATACAATGACTAGTCCAAACTCTTTTAGCTCCTTCAAGGTCTACCAGCAAATTTTACAAGTATTTGTTTTTAACATAGCAGGGCTTTTTCCTAACTCATTACTTTCCTCTTTGTTCAACTTCCAGCCCAGTCAAAATACTCAGTCCCTCTAAAATGTCCCTTTTAATATTAGTGACTGTATACTGATAAGACTTGTTTTCTTGGTAGTGCCCCTGTTAGCCCACTTACATAACATACAGATAACTTGTTTGAATTTAACCCATCAATGTAGCTAAAGAATTAGCATCCTGAAATGAGGCAAAATTACAATATTAATTCTCATGACAACATTTTAAATTACTGTATTAACATTTATTTGGTAGAGTAGGTTTAAAAAAAAATTTTTTTTTAAGTAGCTTTAGATTACATAAATGTTACATCAAAAATATATGGAATTCCCATTTACCCCACCCCCTCACCCTCCCACACTTTCCCCATTAACAACATCTTTCATTAGTGCGATACATTTGTTGCAATTGATGAACACATACTGAAGCATTGCTACTAACCATGGACTATAGTTTACATTATGGTTTACACTTTGCACTGCACAATTTTATAAGTTTTGACAAAATGTATAATGGCCTGTATCCGTCATTGTGATGTCATGCAGGACAATTCCAATGTCCCAAAAATGCCCCGTGTTGCAACCATTCTTCCCTCTCCCTCCCATCACATCTCTGGTGACCACTGCCTATATATCGTTGTTACAAGTTCTCCCATTGCTAGAATCATAATCGGTCTATTTTAGTCCATAGTTGCAGTTGGAATCAGTTTTACGAGAAGATTTTTCTGATTCCTCAATCCAGACTTTTACATTTTCATGTTTATTAACTCAATATGAAAGGTGGAGACATACATTTAAAAAATTAGATTCTTGAATCCTAAACTAAAATTCTCATTAAAAATTTAATTCATTCAGAAGAAAATATTCTATTTCTACGTATAAGATAAGAATTTTCCATTCCATTAAGGAAAAATAAACAGAAACCTTTGGGTTGTGAGAATGCAGTTTAATGCTCATGTTAAAACTTCCCACCTTAATTCTAGCTAACAATGAACATCTCCACCTTTGCTTGGCAGGGGGATAGTCAGACTTAGTGACACCAGTTATTACCTGATTCCGTGTCAAGCCCTGTCATACTATGGGGCCTCCTAGACATGTTTAGAGCCTCCCACTACCCCCCAATGTTGGAATGTCCTGTGTTTGCAGTTCATATTCCAAAGCATTCCAAATAGAATCAAGACTATAGCAGAGGGCAATTTTAAAAGATTATTTCTTTTGCTGACCATTTATAGTTCCTCCTCTCTCTCAACTAGTGCTGCTGGAAAAAGAACTATGAAGACGTAGCAGAGGTCAGGCATCTCTGGAAAGAATATGTTAAAGATGCATTCAGTTTTCAATTTTCCATAAATCCTTCTTGGGTCTTTCTTTTTGCTGCTGATTGAGATAGAATGCTGAGCAATACGGCCCCTTCCTCTTTTTTTTTTAATTTTTAATTTTTTTTATTGTGGGTAAAAATAAAATTTTTCACAATACATACCA
>JAQZBX010084770.1:0-13213 GCA_029593785.1 Cabassous unicinctus | reverse complement strand
ATGTAATTCATAGATAATACAAAATATACATAAGAATACATAAAATAAAATCTACAGGAAATACAAAATGTGATAGATGATTATATATTAGTATTAGAGAAATTTATTGTGCTTTTCTCCACCCATGAAAGATCAAGTAGATAAAAAAATAGCAAAGCCACAGTGTACATGACTACTTATTGGCAGTTCTAATAGACTTCAATGTTTCACTTGAAAACAGAGACCCTATCTTCTTTTAAACTGCTATTGAATAATTTAAAAAAAGTGATCAAGTATCAGTTCCCAAATGACAGTTATTGGATTATCAAAATGATAAATGTCATCATTTATCAAATCCTCAAATAGGTCAAAATGTGGAAATACTGTAAACCACATCTTTTAGCAAAAATGAATGTAAATTAAAAATTTAGAATATATAAACAATGAAAAAGTTTACCAATTTAAAATAATAAAAAGAGAATATTTTTTCACAACTTTTCATTCCAGTCAAATCAAATTTAAAATTTTATGTAATCATGAGCATAATAATTCAATAGTGATGATGATAATAATGGTGCTAGTAATGACAAAAAGAATTTTGATAATAGTAGACATCAGAACCTTTAAATTCTGCCTAAAACATTGCTCAGATAAGAATTTGTAGCTCTTAAACTTTCAGCACAACCATTTAAAAATGACTAAAATTTTATAATTTTTTTCCAACATTAGAATTTATGTGATAAATAATTGAGTAAACCCAGGAAAAGTGTCAGGTAGTGATATAAAGAAAATAAATATTAATGAATTAACAGTCTTTCCCTTCATACATCTATTGTTACATAGCTACTTAGAATGTTGCTTTCTTAGGGTTTAATCTTTCCTGAGTAGCTTTTAAAAATTATCTCCTCTGATATCACAGGTCAAAATTCCTATCCTGAAGCCTGTGCAAACAGGCAGCCCTGATTGTTCAATAAACATTAAATATTGCATTTAAGGTCTGTTTTCTCTTGTTTCCCAACGTCCCTAGGTTTACCCTTTTAGAAAAACTTAAAAATCCATGGTATTGTTTGCGTGACCACATTTATGCTCAAAATGGGGGTACACTATATATGCACAGGAAATTTTTCAATGGATGCAAAAGAAAATATTTAACAGTGACTAATTCTGGGAAATTGGGAAAAGGGTGTGGGGTTTATTTCTCTATCATGCTTGATATCACTTACCATATATGTGTTACAATTGAATAAAAATGGATAGATTCATAAATTTTTTTGTATTATGGATACAATAATGTAAAAGCAAATTTTACATTGATAATTTCAAGCATCTTTTCAGTTCAATAAGCTATAGAATTTTGTGCAGGCAAAATTTTCAAGACCTCAAATCTTGAAAGCACAGATTTGGCCTCCATACAGAGTATTCTTCTAAAGGCAGGTATGAGATTCTAACGTTCAAAATGTGTTTTCTTTGAGAAGTTAACAAGCTGAAGGTATTCAATAAACATTAATGACTAAAAGAATGAAATCATGTTGCCCACTCCAACATAAAATTTGTTATTGCTTTCGCATTTCTCACCCAAAATGCACAGGTTTGCAGTGAATAAAAAGTTCAGAATCTAAAACCAAAAAATTCAGTCAGTCAAAAATCTTTTTTATGTCACAGAAATCAGACTTACTTTACTGATTAGATTTTCCACTTTTCCCTTCTTTTTAGTACTGAATACATACATTGTAAGACTGTGCCAATGAGGTTAATTTGACAAAGTACTATTAAAAGCAGAAAGTGATGAAATATACTTTGTAGCTCAATAGCAATGAAAAGTTTAATTTATTTAGTTTCCAGCTACTAACTTATCACCATTTAACATATATCCTAAATTAGACTTCAAAAAGAAATGTTATATTAGTGAGGATAAATTCTTCCATATGAAAATAAGTTAGGAATTTTGAAATGTAATTTCATCCTTTGACAATTCTCAGAGACGGTTATCCATCTGTGTTTTAATTTCTAGTGACATAAATTCACTCCTAAAAATGTAGTTTTCAGATAATCATCATTTCTTCACAGCTGAAATATGTAGACCCTATTCTTTTATTCATCACTATCTAATTAATTTTTAGACATATTTAAAACATGGTGAGGCAATATTTTCTATTAATTATTCATATGTCAATTTTCATTAATATGATTTTAAATTTCCACTTATCTTTGTATCTTATTTGTGCCTACTACACTTTAAAAAATGTAATATTTAAAATATTAGAATTGCCTCCCTAAAATTTTCAGTTACATTTAAGCTCCCAGGTTCAGCTTTATAAATAAGTTGACTTAATATTTACTAAAGTGGGCATAATAGCAATTTCATTAGTAACAGTCAATATTGCATTTGTAGTCCACCTAAAACAATATATCTAAAAGGAATTGTTATAACTTTGAATGCCCATAGTTTAGGTATGTGAGATAGGATTTTGTATTTGTTTAAGTCTCTTTAATAAGCAGTCTTCTGACATTTATTTTGTTTGATATCTGGGTTGAATCTGAATGTTACATGAATTCTAGTGCTTGCCCTGCTATTTACTTTGAGCCATATGCTACAGGTTCTCATTTTTAAGCTATTAAATAAAAATATATTGTTCTTTTACTTATGGCCTCACTATAATTATAACATGATATATTTTTACAGTGGTTGTGAAATTTAAAAGCCACAGAGAACAGAGAATTCTTATTAATATGCTATAATATATAATAATATAAAAGTGTTAGCATATTATAGTGGTTAATGAAATGCTATTTTGAAATCAGACAGATTTAAGTTTTAGTGTTGGCTCCATGATCAGCATAGTGACATGTGGCAAGTTACTTATTTCAACTTAGAATTAACTTTATCAAAATAGGAGTGATAGTGCAGAGTTTCTTAAGCATTTTCATGATTATGCTTCACAACAGAATTATAAACTGCATTTATTTAATGTGTTTGTTAAGTTCCAGAACACCTCCACTGATTTAGCTCTAGAGGCATGGAACTTAAAAGTAGACATTTCACTACCTGGATATATTGATTCTTCTTGAAGAGATTTCTCTGATTTGCTTTATAATAATTTTTTTTCATTTTACTTTATGTAAGTTTTACTCCCAGCCAAAGTTTGAATATTCCTTTCTTCTTTAAGCCATGGGGATTCAAAGATAGTATTCCAAAGATAAATATACTGAGGAGTATTTAGTCACTGAGATTTCAAGTGGGCACTGAGAACTGATGTTATTGCTAGAGCATGAATTATATCCTCTAGTTATATCCAAAGAATAAAAACAGGGCCTCTGAATGGAAACATTTTTTATGTAATCCAGGCATAGATGAAATCTTTCTTTCTCATATCCCTTTTTCCTCTTCTTTTTAGTTCTGGTAAGTGGGTAATGTGAAACTAAAGTTTCACATTATGCCAGGAGTATAAGCATTTTTTCTCTCTTTTCCAAATGAAAAGACAGTTATTGAATACCAGATGGTGCTAATTTTTGGGAAGGGGAAGTCAGAACTTTTAATTCAGACTTCATGTGCAGTTTTAAATATCTAGGTTGTATCCTGATTCATGGAGAAAATTTATGTCTGGACATAATAGGTTCAATGAGTAACTAGAAAGACTTGTACAAATAATTATCAAATGTACTTCATTGCACTGTGCCTTGACATTTTTCAAAATCTCATTAAATCTAGAGCTTTTTCTTTCCTTCTACTTCCACACATTTGAGTTACATGATTTCTATAGACTGTTAATAAGATATTTGTTAAGGGAATTTCAACTTGTATTTCAGTTTATATTCCAGAATGATATTATTATATAGTCCTTCATAAAGGACAGTTTAAGTGTGACTATAGAGCTGTTCTAGGTTTCAAGCTTTGTTGGGTGAGCAGGTATAGGATTTAGTGAAGGGATAATATATTAACTGATTTTGCAGGTTTAGCAAATAGTCCTCTGTAAATAAAAAATAAATAAACTGTGCTATTGGCATGATTCTCACTTGAATGAAATATGTTTTTATATGAGAAAATTATCATTCCATGCCTTAGGAGCTTCATTTTCCAGTGGTGCAGAATGGTATTTGTATCAGGAAGTAAAATAAGAAAAAGTGTTATATTTCTTGTGGAGGAAACTAAAAGTTAATGAAGTGTAGTCACTAAGAAAAAAGTTAGAAATAAACTTGGATATTTAGTTAAATTGGTAGCTGATAAGGAATGGACTAGAACTCTCCTAGATGGTCCAGTTCCTGTAAGGAAACGACATAGCTCCAAAGTCCAACCCTATTCCCCATGAACTCCTACACTTCTAATTACATGAAATTATCTGATGGAACATGAGGGCAGCCACTTTAGCATAGTGCATTTCAAGAGGTCTGCTGACTTGTTACATCTCACCATTTTCTAACTTACTGCTGCATATTATTCAGTGGGAAATGCTATTAGCCATTATCTGCTATTCAAAAGAAATTTTGAAAAAGATACCTAATTGTTCCTTAAAAGTAAATTCTGGATTCATATTGTCGGTTAGATAAACTGCCCTTAGACTTTTGGATTTACTTTTTTTGCTTTGGAGTAAGTGATGGGCAGGTTGTGATGGATTCATTCACCCTGCCAAGGCTAAAATAAAATTTTGGTTGATAATTTAATTCACCATTCTATGGACAGTGTCAGGCACAAAGCAAAAATGAATGACTACCAAGATGATTATCATTCACCATCCCTTCCACCATCTATCTGTTAAATATTAGCTATTGTCCAGGATGTATTTTTGTCCTCATGCACTCAAAGCCTCAGTCAGAGTGATAGACAGTATGTTCAGATGTCAATTACAAAGTAGTATCTTAAGTATTATGACACTTGTTGGCACAAAATACATAAGAACATATGAGAATGAGGTCAAATCAACACTGGAAAAAAGGAAGCTGTCGTTGAAGATGTGATGCATGATTTGTGACATAGAATTAGAAGCATTCAGCAGAACATAAAGAATTTAACTATGTGAGTTCTGTTATGTTTTATTGTATTGTAAAGCACCTGGATCATGTGATGGGTGCTCTATAAATCAATAAATGATGACTTAGAGGCTGTAAAAAAAAAAAAAAGAATCCATACTTCACTTCAGTCATAAAAAGGAAAATAAAAAACCAAATTAACCAAATAAAAGGGTTATTGACTTAGTTTTTGGAGGGCTCTTGTGGGGCGGTAGGAGAGAAGTAAGATGTAAGGCTGGGAAGATAGACAGAGATCAGATTACCTATGTACAGTAAGGCATGTGAACTTTGGTTATGAAGGTGTAGTGGTCATTGAGAGATTTTAAAGAGGGCTGTAACTAATATGATAACTCTCACAGAGACTGCCTTCCTTCTCTCTTTTAACCTGTCAATTTCTTAGTCTAATTTTCTTTTCTGCTCTTTATATTTTATCTGTCTCTATTCTCCCTTTTCTTCTACTTTTTAATCAGCCCTTGGCTTAATAAATCAAGAAATATATCAATCAAATTATATATAAAAGCAAGAAAATATTATAGTACAAAAATAAAGGTTGTAACTCCAGATAGGCACCTAGTTGGGAATTTTTCTCTACTGATTTTGATGAGAAAAGAATTATTCTTCTTCATGGAAGTTTAATTTAATTTTCTTCACGTTTGTGTGGTATTTCTTCAGGTAATATACTGTCTAACTTTAATTTATCCTCTTTTATATGAAAATCCATATATTTTATTAATAAATGTTAACAATTTTTAAAATGCATTACATGACCAAAATAAAGATTTTAGGAAGTTTAAGTTACTATTTTCACAGTTTACTAGATTAATAATTCTCAGAAGTTGTTCTATTGTTCTTTATGATGATTTTACATATATACACACCAAATGATAGCACTGATTCTGTTCTGCAAATACTTTTCACTTCCAATCTGACTTGCATTGCTTTAAAATATTTTTTTTGTTACTTCCACAGATAAAACAATTCCAATGAATGAAGCAAACTACTCTGAAGTGTCTGAATTTGTGTTCTTGGAACTTTCTTCCTATAGACCAATGCAGCATTTCCTCCTTGCCTTATCTACCATTTTATATGTATCAGTTGTTCTAGGAAACCTAGTTGTATTTACAATAACCTTTGATCCTTCTTTACATACTCCCATGCACTTCTTGTTAGCCAACCTCTCATTTATAGATTTGTGTTTTTCTACCTTAGCAGTTCCAAAGATGATTTCTGACCTGTAGTTTAGACATAAAAGAATATCATTCCAGGGATGCATCCTGCAGAGGTTGTCCTTCAGGTGCTGAGTGTGTCTGAGATGCTGCTGCTCGTGGCCATGGCCTTGGACAACTATGTGGCCATTTGTAAGCTCCTGCACTACCTGACCATCATGAGCCCATGGATGTGCATTTTGCTTCTATTGTGGTGCTTGGGTTATTGGTCTCATTCACTCTGTGGCCCAGTTAGCATTTGTTGTCTATTTAAACATTTTTTGGGCCTAATAATATAGACAGCTTTTACTCCAATCTTCCTTGATTTATTAAGCTTGCCTGCACAGACACCTACACATTGGATTTCATGGTTGCTGCCAATAGTGGGCTCATTTCCATGGGCACCTCCTTCTTATTGAGTATTTCCTATCTTTTCACTCTGCTCAGTTTGTGGAAATATTTGCCACCTGGCTTGTCGAAGGCCCTCTCTATTCTGTCAGTTCATATGACTGTGCTTATTTTCTTCTTTGGACCATGCATCTTTATCAATATGTGGCCTTTTCCTACAGTGCCAGTAGATAAGTTTCTTGCTATTTTGGACTTCGTGATCAGACCCACCCTTAACCCTTACATTTACACACTGAGAAACAAGGACATGAAGATGGCAATAAAGGGACTGAGTAGTTAATTCCTGAGTTTGAGGAAGATATAAATAACTATGCTAACATAACTTTCATTGCACATAATACAACCCCTTCAAGTAAGACAATTTCTTACATAATTATGTAAAAATAAAAGTTTACCCCACAGATGTTCAAGGTGCTTAATGCACAGACCATCTTTTTTGATTAAGTGTGGTAATTGTTCTAATTTCAGAAAGTTAAAAATTCTTGGATAATTGCATCCAAAATGTATGATTCATAAGATTACATAATTTAATTGCCCATTTCTGGGCTATTTTAATGTACTTAGGAGTTTAACCTCAGAATGCTCATTTTATTTATGCAGGATATATTTTTAATAATTCATAAAAACCCTCACTAATTTTCAAAACTCCAGAAAAAATTACTTTAGTCACAGAGCAATTTTGGATGTTGATAGATTCCTGTATTTATGGGTTAAAAAACTGATTCATAAAGAATGATACATTAACTTTAGATTTTTTAAATTAAAACCAGTGTAACTTCATGATCCATTTTAATTTAGGTTTTATGTTCATTGTTTCATTCCTTATATTGACTCTTTCTTTGAATTAATTATTGTAAAAGGATTAACTTTTGCTAGATTAAATTTTTTTAATTGCATCTTTTGATATTTTTCTGAATCGGTTGTTTATTATGAGCTTACATTGGATTATCATATTAATACTAAAAAGTTTTTAGCAACTGCATTTCAGAGTCAATAATTGTTTATGGGAAGTTGATAAAATGCATTGATTACTGCTTTTGACTCTCTTGTAAATATGGCCTCAGACTTCAGAAAACCTGGATTCAAATTAATTAACTTAGAAGTAATATACTCAATCTTAGATGACATTATAAAATATTCAACTTTTAAAAGAATTGCAAGAGAGGGACTGAAAACTTGGAGGAAGGAAGAAAAGAACAGTAGTAGAGAAGTAGGCAGAACATTGACAGGGAAATATAATAAGGGGAGTTTGACTGACAGCAGAAGAAGAAATAAGAATGGTACAGAGACAGTGTATTTCCTAGATTTGATCTATGACACCATTGCTCTCACCTTTGCTTGTCTTATTTTTAATGGACTCAAGTCCTTTACCTAGTCTACAGTGGCTTGTTTCACAATTTTTCAAAATTGTTACCAAATATTTATGAATCAATGAATCAAGGTAATTCTTTGACCTTGGATTCAGAACTTTATCAGATCTTTTCATAGTATTATTATTATCTAGCAATTATACTACCCAACTATTTATTGAGCAATTTTCTCTATTACATTGTATAACTCTCTTATTTCTCATGATATGGGATCAAACTTTTATTATAATATATATAGAATATTAGCCAGCTAAAGGGGTGCTGATGCAAAATATCAGAAATCTGTTGGCTTTTATAAAGAATATTTATTTGGGGTAGAAGCTTACAGTTACCAGGCCATAAAGAGTAAGTTATTTCCGTCACCAAAATCTGTTACCACCTGTTGGAGCAAGATGGCTGCCGGTCTTGGCATGAGTTCAGCCTTCCTCTTCCTCTTCAGGCTACATGATCCCGGCTTCTTCAGCTATCAGTTGTAGGCTGGGATAAGTCTTGTCTCTATCCCAGGGCTTGTTTCTTTCTGGGATCAGTTGCTCTGCTCGCCCCAGAAGGCCGGCTGTAAACTATCAGGTAAACAGCTCATCTCCCTTCCTGGGGCCAATGCTGTGTCTAATGGAACATTCTCTTTCCTCATGTATCTGCTTCTCTGTGTATTTACTTACAAAGATTCCAGCATTAAAACTCCAGCATCAAAACTCTAACTTTCTCTTCTGCCTTCTCATTCTCTCTGTGATTCCCAGCCCCCTTGGTGGGTGGGGACTCAATGTCTTACTGGCGTGACCCAGTCAATGCCTTAATCATAATTTAATCAAGTAAAAGTGAAACATCTGAATCCAATATAATATAATATGCCCAGAAGAACAGACCAATTTACAAACATAATTCAATATCTATGTTTGTAATTCATAAACAATACCAAACTACTACATATGGCATACCTCAGAGATATTGTGGCTTCTGTTCCAGACCATTACAATACAATGAATATCACAATTAATTGATTCACATGGATTTTTTGGTTTCCCAATGCATATAAAAGTTCTATTTATACTATAGTGTAGTCTAAGTGTGCCATAGTATTATGTCTAAAAAATGATGCACATACCTTATAAAAATATTTTTTTGCTAATCATCATCTGATCCTTCAGTGAGTCATAATTCTTTTCCTGGTTGAGGATCTTGTCTTGATGTTGATGCTTGCTGATTGATCAAGGTGGTGGTTGCTGAAGGTTGCCATGGCTGTGGCCATTTTGTGAAATAAGACAATGATAGTTTTCATAGTATTATTATTATCTAGCAATTATACTACCCAACTATTTTCTCAGCAATTTTGTCTTATTTTTTTCATGAAAGACTTACCTCTAGCATGCAATGTTATTTGATAGCATTTTTCCCATGGTAGAACTTTTTTCAAAATTGGATCCAATACTCTTAAACACTGCCACTGCTTTATAAACTAAGTTTATGTAATACTCTAAATCCTTGGTGGTCATTTCAACAATTTTCATAGCATGTTCACCATGAGTGGATTACATCTCTAGAAACCAATTTCTTTGCTCATCCATAAGAATCATCTCCTCATCCATTAAGTTTTTATCATGAGATTGCAGCAATTCAGTCACGTCTTCCAGTTCCACTTCTAATTCGTTACTTCTACAAGCTTTGCAGTTACTTCTTCCATTGAAATCTTGAACCCTTCAAAGTCATCCATGAGGGCTGGTATCAATATCTTTCCAAATCCTTTAAATGTTGATCTTTTGACCTTCTCCCATGAGCCATGAATATTCTTAAAGGCATCTAGAATGGTGAATCCTTTCCAGAAGCTTTTCAATTACTTTGCATGAGTCCATTAGAAGAATCACTATCTATGGCAGCTATAGCCTTACAAAATGCATTTATTAAATAATCAGATTTGGAAGTTGCAATGACTCCCTGATCCATGGGCTGCAAAAAATATATAGTGTTAGCAGGCATAAAAACAACGTTCATCTCATTGTACATCGCCATCAGAACTCTTGGGTGACCAGGTGCATTGTCAATGAGCAGTAATCTTTTGAAGGCAATGTTTTTTTGTTTTTTGTTTTTTTCTGTGAGCAGTAGATCTCAACAGTAGGCTTAAAATATTCCACAAACCTTGTTTAAAACAGATGTGCTATCATTCAGGCTTTTTTGTTCCATTTATAGAGTACAGGTAGTGTAGATTTAGCCTAATTTTAAGGGTCATAATATTTTCAGAATGGTAAGTGAACATTGGCTTCAACTTAAGATCACCATTTGCATTAACCCCTAAGAAGAGAGTCAACCTGTCCTTTGAAGCTTTGAAGCCAGGCATTGACTTTTCCTCTATAGCTATGAAAGTCCTAGAAGGCATATTCTTCTAATAGAAGGCTGTTTCATCTATATTTAAAATCTGTTGTTTAGTGTAGCTACCTTCATCAGTTATCTTCTGGATAACTTACTTCAGCTTCTACATCAACATTTACTGCTTCACCTAGCAGTTTTATGTTTTGGAGAGCAGCTTCTTTCCTTAAGCCTCATGAACCAATCTCTGCTAGCTTCCAACTTTTCTTCTGCAGCTTCCTCTCCTTTCCCAGCCTTTAGAGAATTGAAGAGAGCTATGGCCTTGTTGTGGATTAGGCTTTGGCTTAAGGGAATGTTGTGGCTGGTTTGATCTTCTATCCATAATATGAAAACTTTCTTCATATCAGCAACCCTGCTGTTTTACTTTCTTATTATTCCTGTATTCACAAGAATAGTACCTCTGATTTCCCTCAGTAACTTCCTCTGTATCAACATCTTGGCTCACTGTTGGCAAAAAAGTGTCCTAGTTTTTTTGTCTATCTTTGTTTTTGCCATGCCTTCCACACTAAGCATAATCATTTCTTGCTTTTGATTTAAGGTGAAAAGGTTCTTCTCATCCTTAATTAGAGACCATTGTAGGTTATTAATTGTCCTAATTTCAATATTGTTTCAAGGAAAAAAGAGGCCTGAGGAGAGGGAGAGAGATAGGGAAATGGCTGGTGGATGGAGCAGTCAGAACACACACAATATTTATAGATTATGTTTGTCATCTTACATGGGCACAGTTCATGGTGCCCCAACACAAAATAATATCAAAGGTCACAGATCAGCATAATACATTCAATAATAATGAAAAAGGTTGAAATATTGTGTGAATTACCAAAATATGACACAGAGACATGAAGTGAACACATGCTGTTGGAAAAATTGCACCAAAATGCTTGATGCAGGGTTGCCACAAAATCTTCAGTTTGAAAAACAAAACAATATTTACAAAGTGCAATAAATTGAGGTGTGCCTATACATAATAATAACATCCATGTAAATTGGAAAAATTGATTCAATTTATCTTTTGCTTTGTAACTGGGAAATTTGGTGTACCAGCTTGATATTATTGGTGAATTCAAAAAAAATATTTTATTATGTTTGTAAACTGGTATTTTCCTCTGGGCATATTAGACTGTATTGAATTCAGAAGATTTACTTTTACTTGATTAAATAATGATTAAGGCTTTGGTTAGGTCATGTCAGTAGGACATTGAGTCCCAGCCCCATGATGGTTGGGGACTCCCAGATAAACTGTACTGCAGATAAGGGAGTTTGGAGTTTTAATGCTGGAGCCTAGGGAAGTAAGCACACAGAGGAGCTTGGGCATGAGGAAGGAGAGAAGGCCCTGGGAAAAGAGATGAGCCATTTGCCTGATAGTCTACAGCTGGCCTTGTGGAGAGAAGCAAGCCTGAGCCCAGAGAGAAGCAAGCCACAGCAAGAGAGGAGACCAGGAAGCCTGAACTCTTGGCAGATGTCAGCAGCCATCTTGCTCCAACATGTGGCAACAAACATTGGTGTGGGAAGTAAATTATATTTTATGGCCTGGTACTGTAAGCCTCTATTCCAAATAAATACCCTTCTGTAAATGCAAACAGATTCCTGATATTTTGCATTAGCACCCCTTTGACTGACTAATACACTGGATCAAATCACTGCTTGACCGGAGATGACTCTTTGGCTTGAATATGTATGATCTAAAATTCATTCTGGATTACTCAGCAATCTTTTAAATTTTCAAGCTCATGATTATTTTGTGGCTTGATATTTGTAATTGCAATGGATTTTAGTTATCTGTAATAAATTATCAACTACAAACATAACACAAATTTTCTACTTGAAAAATTTGTGATATTTTTGAATATAGAAGGAGAGGAGATAAGTTATTTGAAGTCCCAAGCTCAAAAATTCTGATTGACAAAACTAAATTCCCTGGTCTTTCAGGCTAAGAAGAAGTCCTGTCAAAGTCACAATCAAACCTAGAATGGATATAATCAGAGAGCAGCACTACACAGGGTCTCAAAATGGAGGTTTTTTTGTTTTTATTTTTTGGACAAATATCTCTTCAATTCTTTGTCCATTTTTCACTTGGGTCATTTGTCAAGAATTGTAGCATCTCTTTATATATCATAAATATTAAACCATTATCAGATGTGTGATTTCCAAATATTTTCTCCCATGAAGTCAGCTGCATTTTCACCCTTTTGACAAAGTCTTTTGAGGTGCAAAAGTGTTTAATTTTGAGGACGTCCCATTTACTTATTTTTTTCTTTTGTTGCCCGTGCTTTTGGTCTAAGGCCCAAGAAACGACCACCTACCACAAGATCTTCAAGATGTTTACCTACATTTTCTTCTTGCAGTTTTATGGAACTGGCTTTTCTATTTAGGTTTTTAATCCATTCTGAGTCAATTTTTGTGTAGGGAGTGAGAAAGGCATCCTCTTTCATCCTTTTGGTTATGGATATCCAGTTCTCCCAACAACATTTGTTGAAGAGACTGTTTTGTCCTGTTAAAATAGACTTGGTAGCTTTGTCTAAAACCTGATGGCCATAGAGGTGAGGGTCTATTTCTGGACTCTAAATTCTATTCCACTGATCAGTATATCTATCTTTAAGATGGTAGATTGATTTAATAAAAACTGCAATCCAGAATCAAATCAGCCAGTATCTGATTGGATTGACATGAGCACTCCTTAACTTATTTAATAGAAAAGAGGAAATGATTCCTGGAGGAATTTATCAGGTAAAATCATTTTTGTACACAATGTAAAATGTGCATAAAATATTGTGAGTCATGATAATAAGCAGGAATATATGACCAAGAATTAAAATTGTGATAGAAGCATATCACAGATGACTATTTTTAAATTAACAGTTAAAATCATATTATACATTTTAAAAAAGG
>JAQZBX010084769.1:0-13219 GCA_029593785.1 Cabassous unicinctus | reverse complement strand
AAAACTTTATTTGCAGACGACATGATCCTATACATAGAACCCCTGAGAAATCTACAACAAAGCTTCTAAAACTTATAAAGGAGTTCAGTAAAGTTGCAGGCTATAAGATCAATGCTCAAAAATCAGTACCATTTTTGTACACCAATATCGAGCAGTATGAGGAAGAAATGAAAAAAAAATTCCATTTACATTAGTAACTAAAAGAATCCAAATCTAAGAATAAAATTAACTAAAGATGTAAAGGACTTATATACAGAAATCTAAAAAATGCTGGTAAAGGAAGTCCAAGAAGATTTAAATAAATAGAAGAATATTCCCCGTTCATGGATAGGAAGAGAAAACATCATCAAGATGCCTTTCCTACCCAAACTACTCTACAAATTTAATGCAATCCCAATAAAAATCAACACTGTATTTTTTATTCAATTGGAAACCTAACTACAATTTAATTTTAAAGGGTAAGTAGCCCCAAATTGTCAAAGACATATTGAAAAAGAAAAATGAAGTTGGAGGTATCATACTACCTGACTTTAAAACATACTATAAACCTACAGTGGTTAAAACTGCATGGTATTGGCACAAGGATAGACATACTGAAAAACGGAACAGAATTGAGAATTCTGATATAAATCCTTGCATGTACAGTTATCTGATATTTAACAAGACCACCAAGCCCATTCAGGTGGGAGAGAATGGAGTCTTCCACAAATGGTGATTGATAAATGGATATGCATATCCAAAAGAATGAATGAGGACTACCATCACACACCTTATACAAAAATCAATTCAAGTTGGATCAAAGATTTAAATATAAGAGTCAAGACCACAAAGACTTTGGAAGATAACATAGACAAGCATCTACAGGACTTGTAATAGGAAATGGTTTCATGAACTTCACATCCAAAGCTTGAGCAGTGAATGAAAAAATACATAAATGGGATCTCTTCAAAATTAAAGACTTATACATCTCAAAGGACATATCAAGAAAATAAAAAGTCAGCCTATCCAATGGGAGAAAATATTTTGCAATCATATACCTGATAAGAGCCTAATATCCTGCATATATAAAAAAAAATCTTCCACCTCGAAAATAAAAAGACAAACAACCCATTTTAAAAATGAACAAGTGACCTGAAAAGACACTTCTCCAAGGAAGAGATACAAATGGCTAAAACGCAAATGAAAAATGATAGGCATCCCCAGCTATTAGGGAAATGCAAATCAAAACTACAATGAGATACCACCTTACACCAACTAGAATGGTGTCCATTAATAAAACAACAGACTGTAAGTGTTGGAGAGGATGTGGAGGAATGAGAAGACTCATCCACTGCTGGTGGCAATGTCAAATTTTTCAGCCAATATGGAGGACAGTTTGGTGGTTCCTCAAAAAACTAAGTATAGATATTTCATATGATCCAGCAATTCAACTGCTGAGTATATACCCTGAAGAAATGAAAGCAAAGACATGAACAGGTATATGAACACCAATGGTCATATCAGCATTGTTCACTATTTCCAAAATTTGGAATCAACTCAGGTGCCCATCAATAGAAGAATGGATAAGCAAAATGTGGTACATACATACAATGGAATATTACTCAACTGTAAGAAGGAATAAAGTGCTAACCCATGGGATAACATGGATGAAACTTGAAAACCTTATGCTGAGTGAAGCAAGCCAGGCATTGAAGGAAGAAGAGTACATGATCTCACTGATATGAATTAAGGAAATTGAGCAGTCTCAGAGAGGTATTGTCTGTAAGATAGGTTTACAAGTAATAGAAAGAGAAGAGAAGTTTTGAGCCATCACCTACAGGGATGTAATCTATGGTAAACTGATAGAATGTAGTTATGAATTGAGGGGATAGAACAGGAGTATAGTGAAAATATTGGATTGGGTGATTCAGGGCTGACAGGTGGGTAGATTGGTCGAGAATACTGGGGAAAGTGTTGGGAGAAGGACCAGGTGAACACTGGGGATATGTGGGTATGAAAGTAAAGAAGTGGGAATGCTCTTATGACAATATAACAAGAAGAGTCACTGGTTTGGGGTGTTGATTGTGGGGGGGCATTCAGGACAGGGTGCACATGGAGCAGGCTTCTAGGGAGTGTGTGAGTGTTCATTCTGTCATAATGTGTTGTGTCAGTGGGTGGAGACCCACATAATGAATTGGAAGGAGTTGGACTCCCGTCTTTGGGAGGACCTATTTGTTCAGAAATAGGCAGGATCTCTTAAGAGCAAGGGCAGTTCCTAATAGTGGAGGATAAACTAGTGTGTCAAGACCTCTTCTTGCATGTAACTATGAATCTTGTCATACAACGAGTCAATCCATGGGGTCATTGCGGGCCCAAGGGAGATGCAGTGGAAGAAATAAAATAGATCAAACAGGGGTATTTAGTGGTAACTGGATATGTCCTTCATTACCATACAATGATGGGCACGGGACATGTTAAATATCATCAAAGTATATAAAAGTGTATAATTTAAACTGTAACCATAGTGTAAACCATTGACAATGTTTAGTAGCTATGTTTCACTTTTTTATATGAGTTATAACAATGCTATCATACACATATAAAAAGGTATTAATATTGGGGGGGAGGAGGTTGTGTATATGGGAGTCTCCTGTATACTGTGTGTGGCTTTGCTGTGACCTAAAACATCTTTGAAACAAAATGAAAAATAGTGAGACACTGGGGTATGAGAGAGGGACGGTGCAATGGTACAAACTGCACACCAGTTATTGCAGTGATGAAAGACAAAAGGTTAAAAAAAGCTTTCTTTAAAATGTTCATTTTTTAAATATCCCAATCTTTTAATTTAATTTTATGCTTAGTGTTTTTTTTTTAATTTTCATGTGTTTTAGCTCTTACATTATACTTATTATTATTACTTCTAGTTCCTATTAATTATATTCACTACTGTGACAGTTTCATCTTTGAAGAAGCTCTGGATCACAGAAGGGTTACACCTAGGGGTGGGGGAGGATCATTGGTGTGGGGTGTCAAGGATGGTGGGTGCATGGGAGGATCATAAAAATAAGGTGTAAAAAGATGTTCAAATGTTCACGAGGCATTGTCACAGTGGGTGGAAAATCACTCAATAAATGAGAGAATACTGAAGTCCCATCCTGGAGAGCTCTGCAACATTCCCTAAGGGAGCAGCAACAGTCCCCCAAGTGCAGGGTCTGTGACTGGTGAAGGAGAATGATCCCCTGATGAGCCCTTGATATTGATGACTAGCCTTATGAGTCTTTGCTCTTGAAACTGAAATTTAGCCTATTATTTTGGGTGCCTAAGGGTTGCTTCCTGAGAGCCTCCTAGTTGCTCAAATGTGGCCTTTCTTTAAACCAAATTCAGCATTCAAATGCACTACCTTCCTCCCAGCATGGGACATGACTCCCAGTGATGATCCTCCATGGCACTGAGGGATTGCTACCAAGTGCCAACTGGCAATGTGACTGGAAGAAGACCTTGAATAAAAGGGGGGAAAGGTAAAGGCAAATGAATTTTTATGGCTAAGAGACTTCAAAATGAGTCAGGAGTTCATCCCAGAGATAATATGTATGCACATCTCCGTCAGATCTCATAGAATTCCAAACTGGATATCACCCCAAATAGTGGGGCTCATGAGGGCTTTGGAGATACCCAGGTTCTATGTCAGGGCAGATAGCTCTGGAGTTGGAAGCTTTGCCAGTGAGCCCTACTTTGGAGTTTGTGCTCCTGAGATTGACAGGATTGAACTCAACTATGTCTTCCCTGCACATGGCTCATCTGTCCCTTCTATTTAAAACTATACTTGGTGCTGGAGGTTGTAGGTGTATGTCCAGAGATTTGAGTCTTTGGGCTGTCCAAATGCTGGCAGGGCCTGGAAAATTGGTGAAGCAGCAAATCCTACTCTACTGCTCATTGGACTCACCCAGTACAACCGGCGGGGAGATGATGATGGACAATGGACATCCCAGGGAATCAAAGTCTGCAGCTGCAGGCAGGATAATCCCATCCACCTTCCCCATGGGATATAAACCCCTCTCAATTGGAGGTGGCGTGGTATCCCATCCCAGGCTCTTCAGGATGGGGGGAAGAGCTATCGATTAGACTGGAGTTACTGGTATTCTGCTATAGACATATTGTGATTCAAGCAATGGAAAAAAATTACAACATTGATGTGGAGCTAGTGGCCATTGGAGACTCTTGGGGCAGGGAGAGTGAAAAGAATTTGTAATACAGGGGATTTCTTGGGACTTGGAATTTGTCCTGAATGACATTGCAATTACAGGTATAGGTTACCTTATATCATTATATAACATGCAGTTCTGTATTGGAGAGAGTGTGGTCTACAATGTTAAATATAGTCCATGCTAAATGGCAAAACCTCAGAATGTGTTTATCAATTGCAATTAATGTGCCACACTAATGAAGGATGTTTATATGGGGGTTATGGAATGTGTGGGAGGTCGACCATATGGCAATCCTTATATTTTTTGTGTAACATTTATGTAATCTAATTATCTTTTAAAAAAAATGAAAAAATTCTTAAAAAAATAAATTATTATACATACATTAAAAAGGATAGCAGAATTTGGAAGTAAGAAGTGAAATGTTCCCTATTTGCAGATAACATGATCATATTTAGAGAAAATTCTGAATATCTTCAATAACACTTCTAGAACTAATAAGGAATTCAGCAAAGTTATAGCATGCTAGAGCAACATGCAAAACTGTTACTGTTTTTATACACTAGTAAGGAACAATCTGAAGAAGAAATCAAGGGAAAATTCCAATTACAATAGAAACTAAAATAATTAAATATCAAGGAACAAATCTAACCAAAGATATTAAGAACTTGAATACAGAAAACTACAAAACACAGCGAAAAGATATCAAAGGATATTCTATATTTATGGATTGGAAGAGTAAATATTATGATGTGAATTCTACCCCAAACTAGTTACAGCTCCAGTGCAGTCCCAATCAAAATTCCACATCTTAATTTGCATAAATGGAAAAGTCAATCATTAAATTTATATAGAATATTAAGGGGCTCTGAATAGCCAAATCCATCTTGCAAAGGAGCAACTAAGTTGGAGGACTCAAATCTCAGTGTAAAAATTTATTCCAAAGACAAAGTAACAAAAACAGCATGGTATTATCATAAGACATATAGACCATTAAAATTGAATTGAGATGTCAGAAATAAACTATCACATCTTTGTCAAATTGCTTTTTCTCAAGGTTACCAAATCAACTCAGTAGGGGTAAAATAGTCTATTCAACAAAAGATGCTGGGAACCTGAATATCCATATGCAAAAGTATGAAAATGGACTCTTAACTCATAATATGAATATGAATAACTCATAATATTTGGAAAAATTAATTCACAATGAAAAAAAACCCTAAATGTAAAACCATAGCTATGAAACTACTAGAAGAAAATATGTGGAAAGCATATATAAGACACTGTGTTAGGCAATCATTACTAAGAATTTACACTCAAAGCATGAGTAATGAAAATAAATGGATAAAGGGGGCCTCATAAAAGTTCAAAGCTCTTTGACATCAAAGGATATATTAAGAAATTAAAAAGGTAACCTAGAGACTGGGAGAAATATTTGGAACCACATATCTGACAAGGGTTTAATATCCAGAATATATATATAATTTTTAAAAGGTTTATTTATTCATTTCTTCCCCTCCCCAAGTTGTTTTGTGCTTGCTACCTGTTCTCCATGTGTTCTTCTGTGTCTGCTTGTCTTTTCTAAAGGCAGCGCTAGGAATTGAACCTAGGACTTTCCAGAGTGGAAAGAGGCTGCTCAATCTCTTGTGACACCCCAGTTCCCTGGCCTGCTGTGTCTCTCATTGTTTCTCTTCTATGTCTCTTTTTGTTTGCCATGTAGGTGAGCTTACTATTCACCAGGAGGTCCTGGGCATGAAACACTGGACCTCCTATATGGTAGACATCTTATAACTCAACAGCAAAAAGACAAACAATCCAATTTAAAAGTGGGCAAAGACCTTTACATACATTTCTCCAATGAAGATATACAAATAATAAAAAAGCACATGAAAAGATACTCAACATCATTAACCATTAGAGGGAGATAAATCAAAACCACCATGAGATGCCATTAAACACCCACTTAAATGGCTACTATTAAAAAATAGAATATCACAAGTGTTAGAATATGGAGACAAAGGAACAGTCATTCATTGTTGGTGAGAATGTAAAACAGTGGAACCTCTGCAGAAGATAATTTGGCAGTTCCTGAGAAAGTTAAGTACAGAATTTCATATGACCTGGCAATCCCACTTCTACATATATAGCCAAAAAATTGAAAGCAGGGACTTGAACAGATATTTGCTCAAAGATCACAATAGGATTATTTGCAATGTCCAATAGAAGAAAGCAACCCATGTGTCCATTAACCAATGAAGGATAAAATTTGTTATATTTATAATATTTTTCAACTATAAAATTGAGTGAAGTTCTGATACATGTTATAGCATGGATTAACTTTGGTGACATGTTGAGTGAAATAAACTATACATGATGGGACAAGGACAAGTATTGTATGATCTCACTGATATGAAATATTTGGAATAAGCAAATTCTAGAATATAAGTTAACAGGGGCTGGGTTGGAGATAGGGAATGGGGAGATAATGTTTACTTTGTACAGATTTTCTATTTCAGGTGATGAACAACTTTTGAAATGGATGATGTGATGTCAGCATTTCATTGTTAATATAGTTATTAGAACTGAATTACATATTTGAATATGGTTATAAGGGCAAGTTTTAGGTTGTGTATATGTTATTAGAATAATTTTTAAAAATCCGTAGTACTATACAACCAAAACTGTGAAGCCTAATGTAAACCATGGACTGTATTTAATAATACAATTCTTTCATCAATTGTAACAAATATATCACACTAATATATGATACTATTAGAGAGTGTATAGGGAACTCTGCATATTCTGCATAATTTTTTGTAAACCTAAAACTCCTATTATAAAGAAAAATGATATTTCCTAATTTTATTGAGATTTCTTCTTAGACCAATTGGTTGTTTAATATTCTATTGTTTAATTTATACATATTTGTAAAATTTCCAGTTTTCCATCTATTAAGATTTCTAGATTTATTCCATTGTGATCTGAGAAGATCCTTTGAATCATTTCACAATTTTAAAATTCATTAAGATTTGATTTGTGGCCTGAAATAAGATCTGTCGTAGAACATGCTCCATGTACACTTATGAAGCATGTGTATTCTGCCGTTGTTGAGTTGAGTTATATAAATATATATAAAGACTAATTGGTTAATAGTGTTGTTAAAGCCCTCTATTTCCTTATTGATTTTCTGTTTAGGTGTAGTATGAAATATTGGAAATGGTGTATTGAAGTATCCAAATATTTTTGTGGAACTAGCTATTTCTGTCTTCAACTCTGTCTATTTTCCCTTCATATATTTTTGGGCTCTGTAATGTAATGTTCTGGATTAGAACTTTTATGAATATAAAATGCCCTTGTTTGTCTCTTTTATTCTTTTAAGACTTAAAGTCTATTTTTCTGACACTCATTTAGATACTCCAGGTCTATTGATTGCCCTTTTAATGAAATATCCTTTCCACCATTTTACTTCCAAGTTCCATTTTACTTGCTTTTTGTATCAAAAGCAAATCTCCTGTACAGAGAATATAGACAGATCATGGTTGTTAATCCAATCTATCAATCTCAGCCTTTAAATAGAGGATTTAGTCCATCGACATTTAAAGTAATAATCAAGACAGAAGTATATATGTCTGTCATTTGGCCATTTTTATTTCTATGTATCTTACACTGTTTTTTCCTCAATTATTCCATTACTGCCTTTTTTGGTATTTAGATGCTTTGTCATATTATTCCATTTTGATTTCCTTCTTTCCTTTTCTATATATATTTTTTAGATTTCCTGAGTGTTTAAAATTTAGTTACAATTAACATCTTAAACTAATAACAACTTAATTAGATTATTACCAACCTAGCTTCAGTAGTAAACCAACCCTACTCCTATATATCTGTCTCCACCCCTTTAGATTCTTATTGTCTAAGATGACATCTTTATACATGGATGTTCATTAACATAGATTTTAAATTTTATTTTACACATTTATTTGTAATTATATAGGGGGTAAAAGCAGTTACAAACCAAAGTTCAGGAATGCAGTATTTACCTATATAGGTACATTTATCAATATTCTTTATTTCTTCTTATGGCTTTGAGTTACTATATAATGTCATTTTATTTCAGCCTGAAGGACTCCCTTTAGCATTTCCTACTGGGCTGGTCTCCAGTAATTAAAGCTTTCTGCCTGTTTATCTGTAAATATCTTAATTTCTCTTTCATTTTGGACAGGTATGTTTGCAGGATAGAGAATTCTTTAAGACCTTTAAGTATGCCTTCCCACTGTCTTCTGCTTTCTGATGAGAAACAAATTATTTTTATTGGGGATCCCCATATGTGAAACAAGTTGATTCTTTCTTTCTGCTTTTTAAATCTTCTCCTTGTCTTTGCATTTTGAAAATTTCAATCTAATGTGTCTTGAAGCATATCTCTTTAAGTCTATCCTGCTTGACAATCATTGAACTTTATGATGTGTATATGTATGGGAAGTCTTCATACATTGTTGCATGAAATAACTTTTCTGCCTTTTTCACTCTCTCTCCAGTCTGTATTGGATTCCAATGATATTTATGTTGGCATGATTGCTAATGTCCCATAGGTCCAACATGTCCTTGTTCATTTTAATTTCTTTTTCTTTCTGCTACTCATGCTGGATAATTTGAATTGTCTTTTGTTATACTTTGCGATCCTTTATTCTGCCTGTACAAATCTGCTGTTTAATTTGTCTGAATGTTTTATTTCAATTACCTTACATTGCAATTCTAAAATTTCTGTTTTGTTTCTTTGTGTGATGTCTATATCTTTACATTTTTCAATGTTTTCCTAATTTCCTTTTGTTCTTTTATATGGCTTTCTTTAGCTCATTGAAAATATTTAAATTGAATATTTTAAATATTTTCTAATTCCAATGTATGAGCTTCCTCCGGGGTGGTTTCTTGCAATTTTTTAACTTATGAATGATCCATGATTTCCTATTTTTTCATTGTCATTTGTAAATTATTTTTGTTGAGAATTTGACATTCTGATTATTATGACATTATTACTCTGAAACTCTAATTCTTCCATGCCTATGTGATTGCTAAGTTTTTGTTCTTGAGTGTTGGAGCCACCCATTTCTAACTATCGCAAGCTATTTTTGCTCTCAACAGGAGAATGGAAAGAGAAAAGATTAAAAAAATAGGTAAATGCCTTTGAAGACTCTCCTGCCCCTTTTTACCAGAAATGGGTTGGAAAAACAGCCATCCTCTGAACTTGACCACCCCAAAAATCTAAAGTAGCTAATCAATGTAGCAGTTAGTGATCAGACCATATCCCCACAGATTTTGAAGGACTAGGTCCTTATAGCTCATCCTGGCAATAGCAAGCTGCACCAGGAAACTATGATTCTATTCCTACTATTCTCTGCCACACAGTTGTGGAATAAGAGAGAGTAGCTGCTCCAGGGAGGGTGAAATTCATCAGTATTTACTAAAATGTACCATATTCTTTACGAATTCTTTCCCGTATACTGCAAAGGTTCAACCAGATCTGTGAGGTTCAAAATAATTGATTGAGATAGTTCTTGCCAGTTTGAGTTATTTTGGCAGAGAGACTGTTTTCTGGACCTTCCTACTTCACCGTCTTCCCACAATCCATTCTCTATCAATTCTAGGCAGACTAAATGGCAAGTAGAAGGAACACCGCAAGTATTTGTTGAATGAAGAGAATTTATCAGACCTTAATTAAAGTAGATCAGAAAATCTGGAGCAAATTGGTGAATGAATTCAATTGGCTGTTTTAAGTCAAATTGATACTATAATTGTAAGGAGGTAAAGTTGTTAAACAAAAAGCTTCAAATGGATTCAATATCTATGTTGATACATGTTGAATCTTATAAGGCAGGAATGGGGTGAGGGAGGTAAGCAGGGATTAAGAAGGCTATAAAAGAATTTAGGAACTGTTGGACAGGGGAGGACAAGACACATCCTAAACTGTGAATTGATCTTGAACCATGTTCAATTGATGGCTGAACCCATCCATTAACTTGTCACAAAGTAGGGATATTGGGTGGCCTCCTGGGACTTAAGTGTACATTTTCAGAATCCTTAGGTCCCATCCTCCATCTTGTGAATCAAGATCTCAGAGGTGGGGTCTGCCACCTGCAAAGCTCACAGTCTTCCCAGGTGGCAGACTTCAGATGATGCTGTACCCATATGTTCCCTTGAGAAATGCTGCTGTGCAGTTGGGTTGTGTAACTTAAATATAGAGATAAGTGTGGGATCTTTGGCACAGACTCAGGGAAGGATAAATGGAGATATCTGCATATTTCTATAATTTAACATGGCCCCCTTTGTACCCAGGCAGCACAAAAATAATCTGGCCCATTTGAATCATCCCTTTTTCACCCTTGTGGCAGTTTGAAGTTTTTGTGTACCATAGAAAATCCTGTTTTAAAGCAAATCCATTCCTCTGTGTGTATACCTATTGTATATTGACCTTTTGATTGGATTCAGTTAAGGGTCCTTCCTTTTGATTAGATCACTTCAGTAGGGCATGACCTAGGGTGTGTCTTAATCCTCTTTATAAATGCAGGGATAAAAGCTGCAGTAACAGAAAGAAGGCCACAGTAACAGAGAGAAGCATACACAAGTTGAAACCAATGAAACCAGGAGAGAGAACAACCACAGCAGAGGTACCCAGAAGCTGAAGCTAATGAGGCCTGATGGAGAGGGGAGCAGATGCTGCCATGTGCCTTATTGCTCACAGCTGCAGCTCAGAGATAAAAGGTCTCCTTATACGTTAATTTCAACACTTTCATGGCCTCAGAACTGTAAGCTTTTAACCTAATAAATTCTCATTATAAAAGCCAACCCATTTCTGGTATATTTCTTTGGCAGCATTTAGCAAACTAAATAACTCCCATAAGATGGCTTTTTATATCTGGGGCCAAGATATGGAGGCCTATCAGATCTTCAGGGTTTCAGCCCAGTTGCAGTGCATCCTCATATCAGTGGAGTAAGGATATGCAAATTTCACTGTGATACTCATTCTCAGCCTCCCTTCTCATCAGCCCCTCCAAGCTTCACACATTTCTCAGGTGGGATCATTGTTGAGTGATCCCTGCAGTTACTTCTGAGGCATAGTCAAATATTTGAGACCAGAGCCCAGATAGGAAGCACCTGCTACCTCCTTCTCCATCTCCCACACCAAAAGATCACTTTGGCCATTCATGTGGTAATGCCCCCACTGGATATTAGCTTCACACCAGCCCAGGCCCATTCTTTCCTGCCTCTTCCATATATCCTGCCCCTGCATTATCTGTCACTGCTCCCTCCCAGATGGGAGTTGCACTTTCTTCTCATCTCAATCTCCATCATGCCGGATGCCAGCTCATCACTCAGAGGTGTGCAGGTACATAAATCAGTCCCCAGAAATGGGCTTTCTACAGGAAGTGATGGCATGACAAACCAGGGGTCCCTCATATTCTGACCCTCCTCCTGATTTGTTATTGGTCATTCCTAAGGGAACTTTCATGCATGTTCTTATCATGCAGCTCAACTCCTACTTGGCCTGAGATTCCTTTACTGGTCTACTCTTTGCAGGCTGAGCAAGGGTACCTCACAGTTTGTGTGCTCTGCAGGCCAGGCTTGGACAACGCAGCCTCAAGCTGAACCTCATGCTCTGGGCTGAGTGTGCTCTTTGAAAACCCAAAAATCCTCAGGGAAAAAGAGACTATTGCAGTGTCATAAGAATCTTCCTGGCCATAGTACAAATCTAGCACATACTAAATGCTCAGCAAAAATTTATTAACAAATTTGTATGTTTACAGAGGCATTTATATGGATATAGAGGCCTTTGTGCTACAAATAATGGTTACCTGAAGGGATCATGGGATAACCTTGAATTCAATGTGGCAGGGACCTTGATCATGGATTATTTTCATAAATTAAGATTATCCTTTAGAAAAGTCTTGTGTTCTATTAGGAATTATAGATGTAGCTGAAGATTATACCTCATCTAATTAAATTAAAATAGTTTTTCAAATCTTATGATGTTGAAGTTCCATTGCGTTATCTATAACATGAAATACTCAATTGGTTGTCAGAGATTCTGCCCCCACCCTGAGACTCTGATTGCATGGCCCCTGTTTACCTCTGGCTGAGAATAATTGCTCCCTGAAAGCCACTCTTGATCCTCAGCCCCTCTGTGCTCCCTAGCAACCTTGGCTCTACCCAGAGTGGAAAATTCCATTAAAGAAGAGCAGCAAAAAACAAGGCACTAATTGGGAGGAATTGGGATTTTAACCACAAAGTTCTATCTTCTGTTTTATCAGAGTAAGAATATTGCTTAACTTTTCATGAAAATATGAATATTTTACTTTAGATAAGAAGTAATTGGTGACATTCCTTATAGTAACAGGAACTATATTAATTTTTGTCCCAGTCCAGCTGAGGCAAGAGGGAGCAGACTGAAGGTGGTTAAGGGAGTTGGCGAGAAATGATGAGTTGCACACCAAATTGAGTGAGAATTAACGACTGACGACTGCCTGACTTTTTTTATTGTAAGATAAGCACAGTTTTTATATTTTATTTTTTGGTAAGTGTAAGCATTCTTTTTGTATAACTGACTTTAGATAAGCACTTTTAGTTTCATGGCAACAATATGTAAACTTTTTACGGAACAGCAACTGGTGACTTAGTAGTCCCTATTCTGATGTCTAAGATTAGATAAATTAGGATTGCGGTTAAAACTTTATGTTAAACTTGTTTTTATCTAAAGAGTTATCAAGACCCTGAACTATTCTTTGGGCAACAGTTTTCACCTACAGTATACTTTTGTATTTTTTGCTAAAATCTAAATAACCTGACAAGCTTAAATGTTTTAGAATAATTACTGAGATTATATGTGCTGTATAATCATTACAAGACTATTGTATTTTTTTTAACTGTGTAAGTAATAAATTTAAACTATTGATGTTAGCAGTGAAATCACAATAAACAGGCCATTGATTTTGCATGCAGGTTGACAATTAAAAGAAAGCATTATTGTAAGACATTATGATTAACCC
>JAQZBX010084768.1:0-13214 GCA_029593785.1 Cabassous unicinctus | reverse complement strand
GGATAGAGCACCCGTTTACCATATGAGAGGCCCCGGGTTCGCTTCCCGGCGCCTCCTTGTGAGGGCAGGCCGGCTCGCGCGGCGCCGTGGGCTGATGCGGCAAGACCTCACAGCAAGGGGGAGATAAGCAGACACAGAGAAGACACGCAGCGAATGGACACAGCAGCACAAGCAGCAAGGGGGGGATAAATAAATAAATCTTAAAAATATATATATATATTTTAAGAGGGAAATGGGTGTGGCTCAAGTGGTTGAGCTCCCGCCTACCAGAGGTTCAGTTCCTGGTACCACCTAAAGAAGATGAGCAAGACAGCGAGCTTATGTGACGGGCAGGTGCAGCGAGCTGACACAACAAGAGATACAAGGAGGAAAAACATAATGAGAGACCCAATAGAGCAGGGAGCAGAGGTGGTTCAAGCAATTAGACGCCTCCCTCCCTCATGGGAGGTCCCGGGTTCAGTTCCTGGTGCCTCCTAAAAAAAAAAAGAAGACCAGCACACAACAAAACAGACACAGTAAAATGCAAAACAAAAAGGGAGTGGGAGAAATAAATAAATAAAATGAATCTTTTAAATATATATATATATATTTTAAGTATTACTCCTGTTACACATGTTTATGTATTCAATCCCATAACAATGCTGCAAGGTAGGTATTATTATTCCCACTTTTTCAAGTGAGGAAACTGAGACTCAGAGGAGTTAACTTTCCCAAGGTCACATGACTTGAGTCAAATCTGAGCCCTGTCAACGAACACATGAAAGGTGCTCAACATTATTAGCCATTAGGGAAATACCAGTTAAAGCCTGATGAGATACCACTTCACACCCACACAGACGGCTATAATCAAAAACTGGAAAATAACAAGTGTTGCCTGAGATATGGAGAAATTAGAACCTTCATACATTGCTAGAGGGAATGTAAAATTGTGCAGTCACTGGGGCAAACAGTTTGGTGGTTCCTCAAAAAATTTAAACTTAGAATTTCCATAAGACCCGGCAATACCACTCCTAGGTATATATACCCCAAAGAATTGAAACAGGTATGCAAACAAAAACTTGTCCATGCATGTGCATAGCAGCACCATTCACAAGTGCCAAAATGGTGAAACAACCCAAACGTCCATCAACTGATGAATGAAAAAACAAAATGTGATATGTCCATAAATTGAACATTATTTAGCCAAAAAAAGGAATGAAATTTTGATACATGCTACAACATGGATGAACCTTGAAAACATTTTGTTAAGCAAAAGAAGACAGATAAAAAAAGCCATATATTATATGATTCCATTTATATGAAATATTCAGAATAGGCAAATCCATAGAAACAGAAAGCAGATTAGTGGTTTCCAGGGGCTAAAGAGAGGGAGGAATAGGAAATGATTGCTTAATGGGAATGGGTTTCCTTTAGAGTGATGAAAATGTTCTGGACCTAAATAGTGGTGATGGTTGCACAACATTGCAAATATACTAGATGCCACTTTAAAATGGTTGAAATGATAAATTTTATGTTATGTGTATTTTACCAAAAATAAAAAAGTGTCCTAGCTTCTTGGAGAATTGGTTGGGGCAGGGAAAATACAAGATGAACCTGGAGGATCTTGAGGTGCCAGAAAGTAAGGAAGTGCTCAAAAAAAGATGAGGGCTTTCCAAAGGGCACAGAAGTCAACCTGAAAAAGCTTCCAATGACCAACACTGGAACAACTTGCACAATAAAATAAATAATAATGCCATCAGATTGTAGCCCATAGAATAAAATAAACATCCATGCATTCGTATTGATATAAATAAATAAACAGCTCTTCCTTAAAGAATTTCAATGAAAAATAGGTAGAAGGAATAAGGGAAACAGAAAATCCCCACTAGAACACCACAGTAATAATTGTTGCAAGATCTACCTTGCTAAAAATAGTTTTTCCTCAAAGTTTGAGGGAAAACAGGATATTTGTACACTCTCAAAGGATTTCCCCATTCATTACAATGGGGAAAATAGTAACTCTACAGGAGATAAACTCACATAACCAAGTGCCCAAGGTTAGCATCACCAGTAATAAGATTACTGACATCATGTACTCCCTGATCTGAGTCAATGAGGATGTATCACTTCTGCAGTATTCTTGCCAAAAATGCATATTCTCAATCTATGCAAGTCGATCAGACACATCCAAACTGAGGGACATTCTACAAAACAACTGATCAGTACCCTTCAAAAGGTTCAAGGTCACAAAAGACAGAAAAAAAGACCAAGGAAATGTCGCAGATTAGAGAGGTCTGAGGAGCCTTGACAGCACAATGCAATGTGGGTTCCTGGATTGGATCCAGAAACATGAAAAAGACATTAGTGGAAAAGCTGGTGACATTCAAAGAAAGCCTTTTGTTGCTGGTATGTACCCATGTTAATTTCTTAGTTTTGTAACTGTGTTATCGTTAAGGGAAGCTGGGGAAACTCTCTGTACTATTTTTGCAACTTTGCTGGAAGTCTAAAACTATTTCAGAAAAGTCTATATATTCCTTTTCTTTCACCAGACTAGACCACTGCTACCTTTGAAGAGAGACAAAGCAAATCACAAACAAGCATAATAAAAGGAAAATAGACTATTGTGTTAAAAGAGGTGTATATAAAAGAATACACACACATACACACACACACACGAAAGAAAATAAAAGAGGTATAAAGGGCTATAGGAGTTCACCAAGAGAGACTTCGCCTATCTGGCAAGGTTGTAAGGATTAACTATGTGATTTTATGTGTAGAATAGTGTCTGGCATACAGCACGTGCTGTACAAGTGTTAGTTAGCGTTATATGTCATTGGAGGGAAGACGATAGAAATGGCAATTAAGTTGGGTCTAGACAGTTGTGATTTTTGATAAGGAGAAAGGCTATATCTGATAAAGAAAAGAAAGACATATAGCAATCAGGTGGGAGAGTTTTCTCCATGTCAATCAATGATGATGGCAACCAAGATAAGATGGAGTAAGTACTTCAAAACAGGAGATTTTACTAAATAGTACAGGAATTATAACAGCGGCAGTAGGAGGACAGAGTATGTTACCTTCTTCTCCAGCCCACCCCCTCCATCTCCGTACATCAACCAGAGAAGGAAGAAGAGTGAAAGCAAAGAACTGATGTTTCAAGAGAAAACCAAGTCAAGTCAAGAAAAGGAAGGGCATTTGAGAAAAATGTCTTTGGAGGTCAAAGAGTTGGTCCACAATGAAAGTTATCTCCAAAGTGTACATTGAAAGCAGCTAGTGGAGGTACTAGAAATAAGGGAAATAGATTGTGGAGAGGTCCCTCTCAAGAAAACATAAATGAGGATAATTTATCCATTCGCATTTATCCATTTGTACCAGGTTCAGATGCATGAAACAGAAATATTCAAAATAACAATGGCTTCAACAAGATAGAAATTGCTCTCTGTCCAAAACTGGCATGGTAGTTCCATATCATCAGGGACCTAGGCTCCTTTTGTCTCTATGATCATTCCCTCATGCTCCAAAAGGCTGCTGGACCACCAGCCATTAAGTCAGAATTGCAAGAAATTAGGAAGGAGGAAGGAACAAAAGAGGGATACTGCTTCTCTTTAGGATTTCCTGAAGTTTCCCACAATACTTCTTTCTTCTCATTGACTAAAACTTAGACTGCAGCTTTACTTAGCTTCAGAAGAGGCTGGGAGGTCTAGTCTTTTAGATAGTGTCTTAGTTTGCCAGGACTGCTATGACAAATACCACATACTGTTTGGCTTAAACAATAGGAATTTACTGGCTCACAGTTTTGGAGGCTCCAAGTCCAAAATCAAGGTGCCAGCAAGACTATGCTTTCTCCAGAGTCTATAGAGTTCTGGTGATGGCTTTCCACCAATCCCGTCATGTGGCATTCTGTTTCTTCCTTTTCTCCTCCTCTGGTTCTGACTTCCATGTCCAATTTCCTTAGCTTAGAGGGCTTCAGCCATATTGGATAAAGGCTAATCCTCATTCAGGTTGGCTACACCTTAACGAATATTACATCTTCAAATGGGTTCACACCCACAGGACCAGGGGTTAGAACTTGAGCATGTCTTCAGGCCCCCAACTGATGGGTACATGGATACCTCCCCATCAAAAAATGGGGGTTATATTACTCAGGAAGATGAAGAGCATGGATATTGGAATAGACAATTAGCAGCCTCTGTAAAAGTACCAAAGAAGATCATTATGGGGAGAGATTTTCACCTGGGCAGTGAGTCTGATAAATCATATGATCCCTTCTTTTGCTCCTCTTGACTTCTCATTTCTTCTGCTATTCTAAAGTCTCCTACATGGGAGATCCAACTATCCCTACTTTCTCTCCTGAAGATCCTCAGTCCTGGGGTTGGACTATGACCCAGTTGGTGACCTTGGTATCAGGTACTCTTTCCCTAAATTACTGTGCAGAGCCCCAAGCCATAGAAAACCATCTCCAGCATCTTCTTCCCCTACCACCCACCCCATCAGATATGCCCTACATGACCAGGATTTTTCTCTTTTAGAGCTGGGTTTGGAGTCTCTCCATACCAGTCCTCTACACACTGTGGCTATTTCCATGCATTCTGAGTAGAAAGAATTTATTGTACAAGGAACAACCCTGTCCATTCATGGTGCTCACATATTTTTTTAAAATACAGGAAATGTTGAACTCCGTTAACATCCTCTCATCATTTCAATAGTTAAGAGCCCTAGGATTCTTCACACAATTTCATTGGTATGAGGTGGAACATTGAAGAAAAATCTAAAACCCAGCATGAGTAAAGGAAAGATTTATGACCCAGCATAGGTAAACCTAAGATTGTTTTGATTAACCCACAAGGTTACATTTGACTTCAAACTGAATAGCATCTCTTTCCCAGAAAAACCAGAAACATGTTTAGATTCTTGATATCCTTCCATCTAGGTCATGATATTCTTCCATCTAGGTCATGAAGGAAAAGGAATAGACAGTATTTCTCAAAGGTCCATAGTCCATCCATAACCCCAGATGGAAGGAGCCAATGTCAGCAATCTATTATTATAGCATGTGTGAAACCTAATGTGGATGGATGGAATATGAAGTATTAACTAATGTATTTCACCATCCTGCCCAGCCTGTGTTTCATTGAACTTATTCACTTCCACCCTTTTTCCTTCTCTTCCCAAAACTAGTACCCTCTGAATTAGGAAAGGGGCAGGAGAGGAGAACTGGCACATAAGCGAGAGAATTAGACTTGGTGGGATCTATGTTATGGGGCCAAAGTATGGAGAAACAATAGAAATCCTCAGATATATTTAGCAAACCAGGGCCAGAAGGGACTTTTGATCAATATTGGAGTTGGGAGTGCAGGAAAGTGAGCAAAATCCTAGTATCCTGTCCCCTTCCTCTCAAGACCTTGCCAGGCAAAACATAGAGCAGTACTCGATCAACACTGAGAAGAGAGGGCCTGGGACCACTCTCACATGTCTCTCTCTCTTATCAGGAATATGAAAGAACATCCTCAAAAGATGAGAGAGAACCAGCAGAGCCAAAGCTCACAGGATGAGGAAAGCACAATGCTTGGGTCCTATTGACCAAGACACACACCTCCACATACTCTGCCAAGAGGTGTCCATAACTATGGACCAGAAGCTACCCCCAATACCAGAGTCCAACCTAGCACTTCAGGTATGCCCTGGAGAGACCTAACATGGTGGAAAGAATCATAAACTAATTCCTTTATAACTAAAAAAAAAATGGGTGTAGCAGTTTGATATTACTTATGAATTCCAAAAAAGAAGGATTATGCTTGTAAACTGGTCTGTTCTCAGGGTGTGCTCCCCTTTGATTGTGTTAGATTCACCTGAGATGTCTTTGATTAAATTACCTGTTAAGATTAGGGCTTTGATTTGACCATGTCAGTAAGGCATGACTCAGGGTTGAGTCCCCGGCCCCTTATTGGGCTGATATAAATAGACACTCACTCAAGAGGAGACACGGGGAGAAAGAGAGCTCCATAGATGCCAGATGAGAGCAGGCTCAAACAGCTAAAGCCTGCGGAGAGATGAGCCATTCACCTGATAGTTCGCAGCTGAAGAGAACAGAGCAGCTGGGCCCAGAAAGAAACAAGCCCTATGTCAGCCTACAGGTGAGATTGGAATAAGCTGGGCCCACGGAGCCTCAAGAGGAAGAAAAAAGGAGAGACCAGGCCAATATCGCCCGCCATCTTGCTTCAACACATGGCAACAGACTTTGGTGAGAAAACAGCCTTGAGTTGGACTTTTTAGGGCCTTGTAACTGTAAGCTAACCCCAAATAAGTACCCTTTATAAAAGCCAACAGATTTCTGGTACTTTACATCAGCACCCCTTTCGCTGACTAATACAATGGGCTTTCTCAGAAATAACTAAGATTAAGCTTTCTGCCATGAGGCAGAAATGGGGCTCAATAAAGAGATTGAGTTAAAGAAAAAAAAGTTACTTTTTCTTTGCACACTTGTGTTCACACCTGCCATACTAGTCACCCATGTGAAGTGTAGTGTTCGATGTTTCTTGGGAATCTGTAACGCCTTACAGATTCAGTGAGCTGGGGTCAACTCAGGAGGCACAAAACATCACCAGATGCTCTGCCTGAGTTTTTGTTTTCACTACAATCATTATTTTCTGGGCACAGCTGTCACCAAGGGAAGGCCTGCTGGAAAAGCAGAAGATGGGACTTATGAACACAAGAAAGCCGTTGCCTGAGCATGTGTGGCAGAACCAACAATGCCCATGGAGGAAATGCTGCATAAAGAAATAACAGTTTCAACAGTGACCCTCAGGACAGCACAGAGGCCATAGGAATAGCGGTTTGAGAAGAGAGAAGGCATTAAAGATGTCCTGGGCCCAGAAAATCAGTTTCCAGGGATCAGGTCAGAGGCTCCCTCCCTCTGTGATGAGTTCCCTCCTCTACGAAACAAGCATTTGTCCAGCCACGCTCCTCAGAGAGCATTGTGAAGGTTCATGGGATCTTTTCACAAAGATTTTGAGACTCCCTTAAAGCACTCTTCCTTATCCATCTGGTAAACGTTACTGTCAAGTGCATCTAAACATCCATTCCCTTCCTTTTTTTTTTTTTACATCATAAGCACTTCCAAATTGCTGCTGTTAATGATTCATAGGATTCCTGTGTCTCCTTTGTGGAACAAAATTCAACTCTATTTTTCCACTGACTTATTTTACTTAGTAAAGTCCAATATATTTTTGTGTAAATATCAGAGCCTATAGTTTCCACTACTTTCTGTCCAGTTTCTGCAACTGCAAGCAAGATAGTTCTGTCCATCTGCCCCATGGGATCTAAGCCCCTCTCAATTAGAGTGGGCATCACCATCCCAAAATCCTCAAGATTGAAGAATGAGCAATGGACTCAAGTAGACTTACTGTTATTCTATTATAGACTTATTATTATTCTAGCAATGGAAGAACTTTTTATTATTGATATAAAGGCAGTGACCACTAGAGGTTCTGAGGGGAGGGGGAGGGAAGAATACGTGTAACATGGGGCCATTTTCGGAACATTGAATTGTCCTGCATGATACAGGCCATTATACATTTTGTCATAGCCTATAAAATTGTGCAGGGCAGAGTGTAAATTATAATGTAAACTATAGTCCATGGTTAGGAGCAATGCTTCAATATGTATTTATCAATTATAACAAATGTACCACACTAATGAAAGATGTTGTTAATGTGGGAAAGTGTAGGAGGGAGATGGGGTGGGGCATGTGGGAATCGTCTACATTTTTTATGTAACATTTATGTAATCTAAAGCTTCTTTAGAAATAAAAAAAAAATTTTTGAAAGACTACCTTCTTTCCAAATGCTAATGGACCTTCCATCACTAGCTGTATAATTACATAGTGATAAAACCATTATAATCTAGAAAATCATTTTTCTGTCTTTTTTGACAAGATTTCATTTGATTTAAGAATCATCTCCTGACCATCCAGTAGGTGTGCCTTTAGATAAATATTATTCTCAAGGATATATTTATTCCATTCCACCATCATGTGCTGCTGGGACAAGTTCATTGTTCCTATGAAAGGAAGATGTCCATCATGATAGAACATTTAGTTGTAAACCTTAGAGCTAGGAAAGACCCCAAAGATCATTTAGGACAAGCCCCTCAGTTTACAGAGGCAGAAACAAAGGCTCAGGGAGATGAGTGCCTTCCCAAAAGCCACTCCTTGAATTAGGGGTCAAACCACGCGTAGAATAGCCATGTTTAGTGTTCTTTAATGTCATAGTACTTTTTAGTCCTCTCTCTTGCCTGTGGTGGAGGTCATTTGTGATGTTCACCAATATTTCCACAGGGCTACAGAGAAGGAAGTTAAGGATGGCCATGTGACTTGTTTTGGCCAATGAAATGTGAGCAGAAGTGAAGTGTGCCACTTACACTTTAAGAACCAGTATGTAATTCACCAAGAATCCTCTCCATTGCCATGACAACAGGCAACATACTAGATGACAGAGACACCACCAGCTGAGGACAATGTAGAGTAGAGCCCCAGCTGATTCATATACAACATGTAGCGTGAATGGGAAATAAATCTTCATGGTTGTAAGCCACTGAGATCTGTGGATTTTTTTTGTTACTGCAACATAACCTAGCCTGTCCCTAACGAGTGAGCACAAGCTACCTCGTGTTCCCATGATGCATCTCTGTGTAGGAAGCCTTAAGAGAGTAAACAATGCTGCAAATTAGAATACAACTCCATAAAACATTCCAAATTCCAAGTATCACCAATGTTCTTTCTTCCTCTTGGCTTATATTAAGGGTGAGGCATGTTGTCCATTACAAAGAATGAGTGTTTTGATTGCTTCTCATTCTTGGAACTACTCTGCTGGTAAGTGCCTGGTGGAAATTTCCTCTAGTTTTAGAGTTAAAAATATAATTAATTAGATTATTTGAATATGTTCAGTGCAATATAACCTCCAATGCATAATTCTGTACTCATACACACAAAACTGTGCAAAAATCTTTGGTTTTCTTTGAGACTTTTTATCTAGGCAAGTCTCAGCACTTTAGAAGTTTCCTGATTTTACAACCATGTTATTATGGGAAGTTGCTGCTTCGAAAACATATCATCAGATCATTATAAATTAATGGAAATGCCTCACAAAGTAGAAGAAACTCCTCTTTTTTGTGGAAACTCCTTACAAAGAGAGTCTGTGTGACCTTAGGTGACTCACTTAGCCTCTCTGGGCCTCAGTTTCCTCTTCTGTAAAATGAGCATAGTAACAGTAACTACCTCACAGGATTATTGTGAAGATGAAGAGGAGTCATGCACATAGAATGGTTAACACAATGTCTGGTTTATAATTCGTTTGTAATATTAACTATATTTGAGCCATAGAATACTTAGAAATCTAGAAAGTATGCTCAGTTCAGACCTTTCACTTTCCAAGAATGGTGAATTCTGAAACTATTTAGACCACTAAGTAAGAGTTTTCTGGAAAAGATATAAAACCATGACCCTGTCTTGCTGATAAAGATTTTAACACATTTTTGAAAACACAAACAGATGAGCAGTCAAATCGGTATTTCTAACAGTTTAGGAAAACCTTCCAAACCCCTTGCTGAGAAAACACATCCGGATGGGAAAGGCTTTAATGAGCCTAACTCATTTATAGTCTTCTCATCTTAAAAACTTGGACTTTTTCAGGATTATAACAAAGCTCAGCAAATGCTAAAGCTTAAAGACTTGAGAGCTGCCAAGGAAGTAAAAGATGAGGTAAGGGTCCTAACTCTGCTACATGAATGGAGTTGAACCTTTGTTACAAGTAACTTTTTTTCAATGTCATGATTCAAAATTCCAGTAATACACATCAGAAAATATTACTGAGTCAGGCAAGTCTGGGTCCAAATCCAATAGCCAAATGATATTGGGTACATTACTTACCCTCTTTGAAATGCCTTTGCCTTATCTAGAAACTAATAATGAACACCTATTTCAAAGGCTCAATGTGAGAACTAAATGAGATACTGCAAGTAAATTGCTTGTGCTTGACGCTTAGGAAGCACTTAATAAATATTAGCTATTATTGCCAACATTCTCTCTTATCTAGTATGATATAGAAATGGAGTGTTCTGATTAATCTAATATTATGGTCAAAATGAATTTGTATATTCCCTATCCTGTTCCTGAAAGGATTTATGGTGGCTGTTTTGGTTAGTATAAGTTTGCCTATATGACATATACTTTTTTTAATAATTAAATTTTTATTTTTAAAGAAGCTTTAGATTACACAAATGTTACATAAAAAATATAAGGGATTTCCATATGCCCCACTTCCTCCCTCTCCCACACTTTCCCATTATCAGACTCCTGGAGGGAGCCATGCAAGTCCCTTCTCCAGTTCTACAGGGAACAAGAAACTGGTATGGGTTTTCTAGAAGGTCATTCCTTCATTCAACAGATGTTTTTGGACCACCTTCAATGTACCAGATATTGTTCTCAGGGCTGTAGATAAAGCAGTGAGGAAAACAGTCAAAGATCCCTGCTCTCATGGAGCTTGGCTTCTAATGGAATAAATTCTCCAATGAGGTGAAGGAGAAGGCATATGACATCTGTCCAAGTGTCAATAAAACCTGGCCCACATTCAATAGGGGCTGATCTCTGCCATATGCCATGTGTATTCCCAAACCATATAATTATATCATGTGCCAATTTTAGCACACAATAAAATATACTTGTTCTTCACTATATGAACATAACTGGTTCCAACATTTTTGCTCACAGGCAAAATCTTCTATAAATGCCCATTAATTCCCATCATAAGTAATGTAAAAACTACAATGTTCCCATAAATGGAAACGTAAACTCAGGAATCAAGTTAGTAATATCAATAACAATGCTTGAAAATACTGTAGATAACTGTAAACCTTATTATTACTAGTGAAATATAAAAATTCCTGAAGCAGCATTTATTTTTAAGGTTTCATGCTTTTTAAAGCATAACTTTCACCTTAAATTGATAATTATTGAGTGGTTATAGTGACAGTGGTGGTTAAAATTAGGTTTTCATTGTTTATTGAAGATTTGTCCTCAGAGAAAACAGAGAATTTCCCAAAGATGAAGACCTTTATGGCATTATTGGTTGACTCCAAAATAACTCTGGAAACTGTGATCCAGGCTTTCTTGATCAAGTCCCAAATCACTTAGAAATGTTGCCATTTTTAATCTTTTTAATGCTCTTGGGCTCTGAGAGTACTGCTGAATCACAAGCTGCAATTTAACCTCAGCTTCCAAATTACTCCCAAAAAGAAGGGCAAGATCATCTTTCAACACTTTGAAGCTCAGAGCAAAATTTCTTCCTCTCTTTTGAAATGTGTGTTCTAGAAGCCATGCTCTTTGAAGAAAGACAAAATTTAATTAATACAGAAAATTTGCTTCAGTAAATAACCCATTTTCCAGTAATTATCATGAGTATGATAGCAACTGCAGTATCAGCACCCACCATTTTGCCTGTGGGTTGGTAGCTGCTGATGATGCCAAATGCTTCCACATGGTGACCAGGCTCTAATCTCATATATGCAAAACTGGGTGTTTAAGTACATGGTTATAAATGAAAAACCACGTTGCAGCACAGGCTGGTGATTGCAACATCAGGCTGGTGATTTCAGCCATTTTTAATGACTTGCAATCCAGGACAGGTTTGGATGGCGCCTAAGGATCAGCTTTATGACTCTCACTTCGTCTCATGTCCCAGTACTAGCAATAGAGTGTGGATTGATGAAATGTCATATTAAATCAATTCCTACTGCATATGGATACTCAAAAGGCATCTGCCTGGAATTTAGCCTTCATGAAGTAATTAGGATTCTAAACAGTTTACTCTGACCTCTGTGCAAGATATTAGCAAGAAATTCGGTTTACTAAGACCCCAGAAGCACTTGCTTTTTCTGAGGTTCTGAAGTGAACTCAAGCCTCTTCTTAACAGCTACCCACAGTAAAAAATGGTATGTGGTTCATGGAAATCACCTTACTGCTTTCCCAGGGTTTTCACTGCTGTTCTGGTGAATCAAAATCCCTTATGATTTGGACTTTAGGAGTGAATGGTCAGATTTTGGCCTCAAAAACTAATTTCATTTGACTTTCAGCAAAACCCTTTGGCTGGTTTAGGGACTTCTAAAAGAAAGATTATTAGCCCAAAACTCTTGTTTAACAAACAAACAACTTGCCTCAGAGACTCTCAGCCAATGCTAATGTCCAAGTTAGATGAGGTCATTTACATTAAAGATCCAAATCTGAAATCCTGGTGGTGCAACAGAAATGAACCAGCAAGCCTTCCCCTCAGAAGACAAGCAAAACGGTTGGAAGGAGTTTTCTATTGACATGAAAGAGAGAGCGCATTTAACTTTGAATCTAGAGAAGCTCGCGTTTATATCACTGGTTACTTTGTGAGTCCACATGGTCCTTGGTCCTCACCTTACGTTGCATATACTCAAGATCAAGGCCAGGGTACAGGACATCCATAGAGCAGGCGCTACGTTGTCACCTAAGCTGCCTGTAGATGCAAAGGAAAGATAGTCGTCTGGTGTGAATGGAGGGATCTAGGCTCCTGCTCCCCACCAAGGCTCCATACCCTAGTCCCAGAATAGCAATCACTAGGGAAATCCTTCCAAGCACTAGAATTGAACTGCTGTTCCTTGTAAAGTCAAGGCTTTTGTTTTCAAGTCAGAAAAGTTTACACCGTTTCTTAAGCTGTTCTATACATATTTGCTTAAGAGAGTCCCTGGTGATTGTCTTAATGGTAATTACATGCTTGGGGCAGTTGACACCCACGGTTATTTTTCTGGAAGTGAGGAACAAGGGAAGGGAGCACCAAAGGAGGAGGGAGAGTTGTGAGATAATGAAATCCTTTTAATGAGAGAACCACACCGTTAACCTAATTAAACTGTAAAGTGGTGTATAAAAAAAATCCAGGTACTAAATGGAAATGAAGAAATATATCAGCTGAGACAGCAGCACTTCTGGGAAACCTTCTGAATTCCGAATACTCTGACATTGCAGTGTCCGATTCTCGCAGTTATCCTTTGTCCCCGGCTCGGCCTTGCACAGAGGTTTCTTCAACTGACCTGCCCAGTAAGGCTTGAAATACAATGCCCAGGGAAGCGGGTGTGGCTCAGTGGATAGAGCCCCCGTTTACCATGTGGGAGGCCCGGGTTCGTGTCCCGAGGCCTCCTTGTGAGGGCATGCCGGCCTGAGC
>JAQZBX010084767.1:0-13223 GCA_029593785.1 Cabassous unicinctus | reverse complement strand
AAAAAAAAAAAACGAAAAAACACATGATCATCTCAATTGACACAGAAAAGGCAATCAACAAAATCCAGCATCCTTTTTTTGATAAAAACACTTCAAAAGATAGAAATAGAAGGAAAATTCCTCAATACGATAAAAGGCATATATGAAAAACCCACAGCCAACATTGTACTCAATGGGGAAAGGCTGAAAGCTTTCCCTCTAAGATCAGGAACAAAACAAGGATGCCCGCTGTCACCATTGTTATTCAATATTGTACTAGAAGTTCTAGCTACGGCAATTAGACAAGAAAAAAAAAATTTAAAGGCGTCCAAATAGGAAAAGAGGAAGTAAAACTCTCACTGTATACGGATGACATGATCCGGTAATTAGAAAATTCTGAAGTATCCTCGACAAAGCTACCTGAAATAATAAATGAGTTCAACAAAGTGGCAGGATACAAGATCAATGCACAAAAATTAGCAATGTTTTTGTACACTAGTACTGAACAACCTGATTTCCTGAGGAGGAAATAAGGGAAAAATTCCATTTTCAATAGCAACAAAAAGACTCAAATATCTAGGAATTAATTTAACCAAAGAAGTGCAGGACCTATATGCAGAAAACTACAAAACAATGCTAAAAGAAACTTAAAAAGACCTAAACAAATGGAAAGACATTCCGTGGTCATGGATTGGAAGAATAAATATCATAAAAATGTCAATCTTACCCAAACTGATTTATAGATTCAAGGCAATACCAATCAAAATCCCAACATGCTAACTTTACAGAATTAAAAAAGGCAATTAACAAATTCATTTGGAAGTGAAAATGTACCCAAATAGCCAAAAGCAAGCCAGACGGAAAAGGACAATAACCAAAGATATTGTATAGCATATTGTATGATACGAAAAAAAAAATTATATGTATCCAGTATATTTAATTGAGAAATGTATGTTTTTATTCAACTGTGTTTTCTTTTCAGTTTTTAATTGTTTATATTTTCAATTATTAAATGTACAAAATAAAGTTAAAAATAAATAAATAAAAAATAAAAAAATTGTTGGTGGGAATGCAAGATGGTGCAAGCAACTGTAGAAAAAAGTTTCACAATTCCTTAGAAAGTTAAATATAGAATTATTATATGACCCTACAATCTTACATGCCCAAAAGAACTGAAAGCAGTGTTTTAAGAGATATTTGCACACCAATGCTCATATAACATTATTCAGAATTGCCAAAAGACAGAAGCAACCCAAGTGTCCATCAATAGATTAACAGACAAAGAAAATGTGGTATATAAATGCAATGGAGAGAAGCAGATGTGGCTCAAGCGACTGAGTTCTCACCTACCACATGGTTCAGTTCCCGGTGCCTCCTGGAGAAGACAAGCAAGACAACTGCTGGCGCAACGGGCTGGCGTGGCGAGCTGACGCAACAAGATGATGTAGCAAGGAGACACAAAAAGGAAACACAATGAGAGACACAACAAAGCAGACAGCAGAGTTAGCTCAAGCAATTGAGCGCCTCTCTCCCACATGAGAGGTCCTAGGTTTGGTTCCTGGTGCCTCCTAAAAGAAAAACAAGCAGCACAGACAGCACACAGAGAATGGACACAAGAGAGCAGGCAGTGAGCACAAACAATGGGGGGGGGATTAATAAATAAAATCTTTAAAAAAAATGCAATGGAATATTTTTCAGCCGTAAAATGGAATGACATTCTGAAACATGAGACAATATGGATGGATCTTGAAGATATCATGTTGAGTGAATCAAGCCTCACTACTGTGAAATAATTAGAATAAGCAAATTCATAGTCAGAAACTAGAATACAGGTTGGCAGGGGCCAAGGTGGGGTTAGGGAATGGGGAGTTAATGCTTAATTAGTACAGAGTTCCTGTTTGGTGTAGTGGGAAAGTTTTGGTAGCGGATGGTGGCAATGGTAGCACAACACTGTGGATGTAATCAATACTACTCAATTACATATGTGAATGTGGTTAAAAGGGGAAAATTTAGGTTATATATATGTTACTAAATTTTTTTTAAAATAAAAAAACCTTAAATTACAGGCAAATGAAATATAATGCCATAGTTTTTGGTGATTGGTAATTTTAACAATAATATCTGCTCATGACTACAGCATAGAGAAGTGGTAATAATGTTTATCATTTATCAGGCTGGTACTACACACCAGGCACAGTGCTACATGTTTACATGTATTATCTTATTGCATTCTGTCAGCAGACTCCAGGGCTACAAGCTTAACCTCTGCTTTAAATTCCTCTGCAGGTGATGAGAAAGTATCAATTGGTTAATCATTTATGTTCATACCTTTTGCTTATGTAACTTTATATCTGGAAATCAATCTTAGAGAAATAATCAGACATTTGAATACAAAAATGCTCGTCATATTTATCATTAAAAAATTTCTGAGAGGTCATTTGTAATTTCCCCCCTTTCATTTCTGATTGTATTTATTTGCATCTTCTCTCTTTTTTTCTTTGTTAGTCTAGCGAGGGGTTTGTCAATTTTATTGATTTTCTCAAAGAACCAGCTTTTGGTTTTGTTGATTTTCTCTATTGCTTTTCTGTTCTCATTTTCATTTATTTCTCTTCTAATCTTTATTATTTCTTTCCTTCTGCTTGCTTTGGGATTGGTTTGCTGTTCTTTTTCTAGTTTCTCTAGTTGTTCCGTTAAATCTTTGAGTTTAGCTCTTTCTTGTTTTTTAATATAGGCATTTAGGGCTATAAACTTGAGACAACTTGAGACAACTTGAGTCTCAGAAATATTTTGCAGAATAAAAGAAATCTTAGAGGAAAGATTGCGTACTGTACGATTCCATTTATACGAACAGTCTAAAGTAATCTATGGTGAAAAAAGTCAGAAGCATGTTTACTTCTGGGGGAATGGTGAGGGCAGTAATTTACTGGAAGGAGCATAAGGGATCTTTCTGGGGTGATGGAAATGTTCTATATCTTAACAGGTAGTTGGGTTGTGGTATATCTGTATACATATTTACCAAAACTTTGAAAAATGTTCACTTAAGATTTATGCATTTCATTTTATATAAACTTCACATCAAAAGAAAAATTCTGTAAATAACTATTGAACTCAAAAAAAAGTTAGCCAAAAGTTATTCATTAAAACATATTGGTCAATAAAATTTTTTTTAGGAGGTACCAGGGATTGGACCCAGAACCTCATACATGTGAAGCACACGCTCAACCACTGAGCTACACTTGCTCCACAATTCATTTTTAAAAAGTATTTACACTCAACTTTTCCATAATCCATTTAGACTGATGCAAAAATAAACTTTCTCAAACAACATGCAGATTGATGGTTTGTATGAGAATCAATATAACTGCAATATTTTGAAATGTACCAGAGAGATTATTTCAACTACAAAGAATAATTCTTAGTAACAAAAGAAAACTATCTTTCTAGAAAATTGACTATACTAATCAATCCTTTTAATCACATTTGACTGTACTTTTTCACAGATTTTTCATAATTGACAGAAATGTTTTATGTTTATGGTGTGAATTAAAAAGCAATGCAGGGAAACGGATGTGGCTCAAGCGATTGGGCTTCCGCCTACCACACGGGAGGTGCCAGGTTCGGTTCCTGGTACCTCCTGGAGAAGGTGAGCTGGCGCAGTGGGCGGGTGCAGCAAGCTGGTGCAACAAGATGACGCAACAAAAGAGACACAAAGAGGAATGACAATGAGAGACACAACAAACCAGGGAGCTAAGGTAGCTTAGGTGACTGAGTGTCTCTCTTCCACATGGGAGGTCCTAGGTTCAGTTCCCACTGTCTCCTAAAAAGAAGACAAGCAGACACAGAGAGCACACAGCAAATGGACACAGAGAGCAGACACTGACCACAAACAACGAGGCGGTGGGGATAAATAAATGAAAAAAATAAATCTTAAAAAAAAAAAAAAAAAGCAATGCAGAGGGAGCAGATGTGGCTCAAGCACTTGAGTTCTCACCTCCCACATGGGAGGCCCCAGGTTCAGTTGCCAGTGCCTCCTCAAAAAAACAAACAAAACAAGAAAAAACCAACTCAGGGAAGCTGATGTGGCTCAGTGGTTGAGCGCCAAAATCTCACATATGAGGTATCAGGTTCAATTCCCAGCCCCAGGTACTTCAAAAGTTAAAAAAAAAAAAAAAAAAGGCAATGCAGACAGGAGAGTGGGTGTAGCTCAGTGGTTGAGTGTCTGCTTCACATGTACAAGGCCCTGGGTTCAATCCCTGGTATCTCCTTTTTTAAAAAAAAGCAATGCAGATAAATCACAATCTTTTCTAAAGTTTTCATCTGAAAACCTATGCATGTGTTCATGGTGCTTCCACACAGGAGCACTCATAAATGGTTTTAGATATTTTTTAAAAATTTTTAACCTACTTTTATCTTATGACATTCCTTCCATAAATAGAAATAAAATAAAAGAGAAATACATTTAGTAAAACTGTGCCCTTGGGGACAAAGAAAGCAATTAGTGTGGGAAAGTTTAATGAAAACAGTTCTGAAGCCCTTCTGGAAATAAGCTTGATAACAACACTCATGTTCTACCAGTTGCTGAGACAGGTGCTACTGCCAATCAGCTGCATTTGCTGAAGCACATTCTAAAGATTACTAATTAATCTCTATACTGAAACCAATGGCTACCTGCCATTTTGCTATGATCACCACTTTTAAAAATAAACAGTCATTCTATGACCAAAGCAATGCAGGTAACCTCTGCTTCCACTTAATTACTTATTTATATCATTTTCTGGCATTCTAAATACTAAACCCAAATACCCATTGGCTGTGAGTCATGGACCTTAGTCTCTTCACCTGCTATTTCTAGGTTTTCTGTATTTTACCACAAATATGTGAAAGCACTTTGTGAGATACCTGGGATAAAAAGTCATGCTAAATATTTATAAGATGGCATTTTCTATGGTATTGTTAAATTTTGAATCATTCAATCATAGTCTCAGGAGAAATCTGACTCATGGAGGCATTCTCCTTCAGGTTACATCTACCCTTTCACTTGAACTCATCCACATTCCCCTCCCTTCCCCCAAAATACAAACTCCTGCATATTTTGTTCTACCATGGTCATATCCTAATTTCATTATATGAACACTATTCAGAACACTGTTCAGAATTTAATGAATATTAAAATGATCAAGGTTTCCAAGCCTAGGTAATTATTATGAAAGTGATTCAGAAGTCCTTTAAAAGTATGCTGACACAAGGTAGCAAATAAATTACTTTAAATCACTTTTAAAACACATAAATATATCGACAAAATGAAAACTATATTTGAAGGTTCTTTTTATGATTTTCCATCCTTTTAATGTTTTAAGTTAAAAACTGATTCTTGAATCTCAAATAATACTGTCTCTTCTACCATGTTTTTAGAGTTGTTTTCATTCAACTGTACATGCCTGTGACCTCCACAATGACCTCTACAAAAGCAGTTGTACATTTTACTGTGGTGCAAATCCTCACAGACAAGTTGAACCTGTTCTTTTTGGCACTGAGCCCTGTGCTGAACACACAGCTGAGATTTAGTATAAAAGAACTAAGGGACATTATTGCACAACATTTATCCTTCACATATACCCAAGTATAATCTTTTACAACCTTTAAAAGCTCTTAAATAAACAGATCTTCTCTTAATTGCACAGACTTTCTTATTTGTCACCAATTGTATGGTATATTGAGATTCATTTTACATTAGGAAAGAGCTCACACACAAACACATGTGTTAAGAGTATTCTTAAATAGTTACAATTAGTCTCTTTTCATAATATTTATTCAAATATAATCATACTTTTAATGCTCAGACCTAAAGATAATTACATGCGGTCTTTAGCAAGGTCAATGCAATGAAGCAATTAATAAAAACCTGTCTTTAAGGACCTATACTTTAAGGAAACATTAACCTTACTACTTTTACACTATTTTGTATTTTCTTTATAATTTTAAAGTTCAATTTTTAATTCAGGCTTTCTCACAGAGTTTTAAAAAACTCTTTCCAATCTAAATGATATTGACCGGGCTCTCATACACTGAGATTGCTGCCAGGCTACTTCCTCAATTCAATAGTAGATCTGATTCCCTGGGGGAAGGAGGAATTTCATGAGTTCTAAGAAGTATCTCTAATAACAGGAATTGCCACACCATTTAAAATAATTCTTCAGGATTTGCTAATTTGATCTATCATCAAGATTTGTCTTGTTGAAAACAAAGACACTAATGTAACCTCAAAAGAATTCTATCCTGAAAGTCGGGTCCAAACTAGCTTATCAGCCAATTGCTCAACATTAAGGAAACCAAAATATGTTGATTCAGATGAATATTTCCTTATTTAAATTCTAAATTCTTCTAATATTTGTCTTAATATTTAGTGTACAGATAATTGAAACAAATACCTTAGATCTTTCCCAATAATTTTTTAAAGTGATTAAAACTATTAAACTGTTTTTATAATAGTAATAAAAAACTAATGATAAATGAAAGCATTAACTGTTCAAAGAGCATAATGTGTACAACCTACTCTCAAATGCTTAGAAAATAGATTAATGGATGGATAGAAGGAGGATAGATAGAATGATACAGAAAATGTGACAAAATGTTTTAAAAGTTAGTGGAGCTAGGTATCTGAATGGAGGAGATTTTGGCATTCTCTGAATGAGTTTTCTGTTATTTTTATAACTGGCCTGTAAAGTTTGAAATTATTTCAAAATGAAAAACTAAAGATACATTTTTAGCAATTAGGTGTTCAGGAGGGAACATAACAGACATGGTTACTTTGTAGATGGCACCAAACATATTTTGTCTACAAATAAATTAAGAAATTTCTCTCATTAAAATTTAATATTTTAAGCAATATACCCATATTGTTCCAGTTATAAGAAAGGATGTTTGAAACCATTTATATCCCTACTTTCTCCCTCTGTCTAGGGAATACAAGTTGAAGTTTATGGGTTTGGACATTTTTTAATCATCTCTAAAAACAGAACACAATTTTACTTCCAATCAGGAAAAACTAATTACATTACATTTTTAAGTATTCTGCAGGCATTATTACTTCTTTAAATTGATACAATTAGCATGTAAGACTACTACTAGCCAGTTTTATTCATAGTAATAATCTATGCTATATCAGACAACATAAAAAAATTGAAAAGAATAATTACAAAGCACAAACATCTTTAAAAATACATCAAGACCTGATCTTACACTACATTTCTTATACTATGTCAATGCTGGTGATATTTTTTTAAATGCCTAAAGCCTTAACTCATTTTGAAATACATACGAATCAAGATTTTCGTAATATCCAAAACTTTATCCAAAATATTGATGAAGTCATAATATAACTAAACCTAAAAATAACATCCAAAGAACCCACAGATGCAATGTCAAGCAGGTTAACCTCCAAATAACTTAAAGCAGCTGTAAGAACAATCTCAGTCTCCATTTATTTTGGTTTTTCACACCACAACATTTTCCCCATCATCTCTCTCTCTCCAACAAGAATGCAAGAATTTGTTCTACCTGACTAGAATTTCCCAGTCTTTAAAATTACTCATATTATATTTCCCTTTAGAATGATACAGTATTAAAAACATGGGATTTGGTGTCCAAAGAATCAAATTCCAGCTCTACTTAGAGCAAGTTTTTTAACAAGCCTCAATTTCACCTGTAAAATTATTTTAAAGGATCAAATAAAATATATTTAAAGGACATAGCAGAGTCAAATGTCCACAGAATGTTACTAATTATTATGATTACTGCATCATCAAATCACCGTTATTATTAGGAGGAGGAGGAAGAAAAGGAGGAATATTTATACACCCTCTCCACAGACAGCCATTTAAGCACTACAACTAGCTAAAATCACCAAAGGCAATCATCAACATATGAAAGATAACTTCTCAAAAGCCTATTTGTAAATTAATATTCAAAATATCTTCCTATAGAAGCAATGCTATAAATGATGGTACAATGAAGGCTGACAATACATAAAATACATTAATTGTCTTAAATTTAGTCTATGGCCCTGGGAGCAATAAATGAGATAAAAGAAAGTTTATACTTTCTCTTTCCTGAGTGCAAGCTTAGCTCTAGGCAAAAATTTGAAATGTGTGGAATTTTAGCTTTCTCTCATTTTGCTTTTTGCATTCCTCTCCAATACCCAGTGCCTTTCCCCAGGCATTATATATAGCCCCATAATACTATAACTCTAAGCTCCTAATTGAAAACAGTCCATCCAAGCCTATTTAGTATTAAAGTGCTCCCTGATCTAAAGTCATTACCCTGCATCAAAGTACAATCAAAACTTCTATCCATTCAGTACAGCTGATATTAGTAAGGTGTAAAGAGGAAAGAAATTGAATTGCATGATTTTGCTTAGGGGGATAGCAGGGCTCTGGATTTTATTACTATTGCTTTTTTAAAAAATTGTAAAACATTCTTTTCTGGAACAAAATACAAAGCAATAGTTGCCTTTAAAGAAATAGGCTAAGAACTACTCACTTAAAATTTTGTCTTACTTAATGTTTTTGTATTTTTAATAAGTGTCAACAGAGATTATCTAGCCAAGTTTTTTTTGTTGTTGTTTGTTTTTTTCATTTTCATACTTCTTTACATAAAAAACATTCTCTAAAATCACTTAACATTTTTCACAATGACTTGATTAGAGTAACATCAGGAAATCCATGAGGAGGACTGGGAAAGGTACAGAAAGCCTTGGTAATTTGGGTGTCTATAAATAATGAAAATCAGGAAATTTCAAAAGTAGAGAGGATATTAAAGATCATTTTGAGTCCACTCACCAATGGATTTTTAAATCACTTCTTCAATATGCCTGTCTATGGCTAAATACCTCACAACCCAAGATAAGCCAAAACACCAAAATAGTCTATACAGTACACACCTTCAATGAACAAAAGATGAAATCTATATGCACAGACAATATTCTACACATCTGTTAATGCACACAAGTCATAGTATTAGTCTCATTAAAGGTAAGAGAGAATTTCCCTTCTCTTCAGTTTCTCTGCCTTATAAGACTTTCTATGATACATGATTCTTACAGAAGTGAGATATGTCCTTCCTGAGAAAAATGTGTTGCTATCAATCACCACTAAGAAGTACAAACTCATACTTATGAGAAACTTCATGTATATTATTTTAATCAAGACAGCACCAGATTTTTTTTTTATCTATGAGTTCATCCAAGGCTTTAATTCACTCTGCATTCTTGTTTCTGCTTCCCATAATTCCAATTGATAACCTGACCAATGTTTGTTTTCTCATGCATTCCCCAGACCATATCTGCTCAGTAAATTCCCAGAAAATGTGAACCCAATAAATAACTGGAGTTAGGTTTAGGGTTCCAATCATCTACAAAATGTGATTATCCTTGAGAAAAGTCATTAATACTTTTTAATGGGTCATGTCATTATTTCCTATTATTCCATTTATAACTTAGAACAGACCCATCTACTTTTGTACTCAAGGATACCATTCTAAAATGTTTAGACTGCTTAAAATTTTGGCAGACTCTACATCCAGATCTAAGATTTATCTTATGCTTGGAATTAGTCACCTCTCTTCCTTTTACTTTTTGTTATTGTTGTTGTTTTTAATCTACCATGCAATCTATGCAGAACTAATTGGTTAAATATGAGAAACAGTTTACCTTCATAATTGACAGTATCTAAGAAAATCATTCAAAGAATTTGCTCTAAGCACTTTTTCATTATCTCATTTTATCATCACAAATACCACATTGCAAGGTATATTCATAGCATGAACAAGGTTATTTGCCCAAGTCCTGTAAGTGTTAACTCACAAGTCAGAACATAGGCAGGATAATCAACTTTTATCCTGCCTATGTTCTGTGAAAAGGCAAGAAAAAAAGTCTCGTTTGTGCCTTTAAACAGAATGATGTGAGGCAATAATTATTATCTCCCCTTGCTCTTCATTCTCAACTAAAATGTCCCTATCAGAAAAGTGCAAGTTTCTACTAAACAGAACATGGAAAATTCCTTGATAACCTTTTATTTTTTAAAAAAAAAAGATTTATTTATTTATCACCCTCCTACCCTTGTTGTTTGTGCTCGCTGTCTGCTCTCTGTGTCCATTCATTGTGCGCTCATCTTCTCTTTAGGAAGCACTGAGAACCAAACCCAAGACCTCCCATGTGGGAGAGAGGTACTCAATCTCTTGAGCCACCTCTGCTCCCTACTTTGTCATGTCTCTCATTGTGTTTCCTTGTTGCATCATCTTGTTGCGTCAGCTCGCCGGGCCAGCCCATCGCACCAGCCCGTAAAGTCAGCTTGCTGTTTTGCTCATCTTCTCTAGGAGGCACCGGGAACCAAACCGGGGATCTCCCATGTGGTAGGCGGGCGCCCAATTGCTTGAGCCACATCTGCTTCCCTCTTGATAACTTTTTGATATAACACAGTGGAACTTTGCTGGAACTGGTGACACCAGCGAAAAAGGATGTAATATTATTTACCATTTCAAGGATAAGAGGCATTGCACCAGAAATAGGTAATTACATTTAAGGATTTAGTTTCCAAAAATTAAAATCAATAATAAAAAGACTATTTTACAGGGCCATACTAATACCAGCAACACTCATTCAAATAAGGATACACAAGGGCAATGTTGGAGCTCCTACCACCAATAATATATGTGGCTCAAGGTCCAACATTACTTGCTATATCAAATTCTATTTCCTTCTTTCATTTCCATTTTTTCCTGTCTCTCTCCTACTCTGTACATTTAACTCAAGAGACACTCAGGTACAGAGGGGAAAATTTTGAACGAAGAATCCAGAAGCTTATATTCTTACTCTGATTTATATTTTCCCACTGAGCTTAGTAAACATATATCAGTAAAAAAGGGGGGTTAATAATATCCACATTACGTACTGACAAACAAGTGTGTTCAATACAATAAAATGCTCTCCAATGATAAGACCTTATTAAACAATTACAGACATATTAGAAATATAGGACCATAAGCAATTCAAGGCACATCACTATACTGACTTCAGGTGTACTCTAAGAAGTCAATTCCCATTAATAACATTCAATTTTAGGGCAGAAAATAACCCAATAAGACTCACTTCTAGAGCAGACTATAACTCACAAAGTTTTGAAAAAAATGTTATTTATTTGCATTAATTGCATCATTCAATTAAAACGTATGTTTACAATCTTCAAAATATATTGTCAAAATATGATTTTAACAAAGATACTGTTATTTACCTATGAAAAAATAAACACCAGAAATGAAAAGTTCAAGCAAAATAATATATAATTGTGTTTATACATGATTTGCTATTTCTCTAAAATAGCATGTAGAAACTCAACAATTCTCAAATGTGCAAAGTATTTCCATGTGTGTAACAAGAAAACTATCCAAAACAAGCAATGCTTAAGAATTTTTAAATTTTTATTCCCCTGCAATTTGTCTTCTTTTTTGGTTCTTTTTTGTCCAATTTAGCTTCTTTTTTTTCGGTTGGCTGCTTAATGCTCAAGTAACACTTTCTAAAAGAATAAAGCAGCAAAATTAGGTACCCTGTTGGGAACTCTAGTCCCAGATACTACTCAACAATGATGCAGTCCAGAGCTTAATATTTACAGACATAAACTCCTTTAAAAAGCTCAAATATGTCTCAATGCAAACACTGAATATGCTACAGTATCTTTTCCTAATCTTAAATATTATCAGTATTCATCAAAAGGAAAACCTACTGAATTAAAATCGTATAGATTCCAAAAAAGTCATTATCTATGATTACCATAAGCCTTATTTTATGCATGTGTTTTTACCTGAAATATACATAGAAAATAGGTGTATATGGGTGCACATATATAAAATCTCATACATTAGGAGAAAAATCTGAAAACAACAGTAATAATGCCATAATCTAAACTAAAACAGAAAACTATAACAGTATTACCATTCCTTACTAGCAAAAATGCTTAAATAGCACCTCCTCAAACAGGTATTACTGAATTACAGTGTTATAAAAGGTTGAGGGAAAAGGTAATCATATTACATATACACATAAAGCTACAAGTATTTTTTAAACATGATGAAAATTTATGGAACTTTCCTTTTAAAATTTACCTATTTATTCTAAAGCCCAAAAAGGGTGGCAAAATTAGGGAAGTTGAAGCCCTGATGGGGAACAAAAGTCGACAAGGAAAAACTCTGATAACTCTAATGGAATTATTAGAGAAAATGAGGAACTAATTAAGGAAGAGTAAAGAAAATTAAATATTAAAATGAATATATCCTTAGTTTGAGGATGTAAGATACATTTACTGATTTAGTAGGAGGATGCAGTAGGATGGAAGGAGCATATAAGTGATATACAGCAGATGTTATTTTGAATAACGTCCAAGAAGAAATTACCTAAGTTAGGAAGATAAACAAAAGCATCAAGATGGAAAAGCTAAAGAGTATCCATAATGGTGGAACCAAAGACCACGTGAAAAGGTAGAGCCAAAGCTGATAAAAATGTTTTCCAAGAAAACTAAACAAAATAGGAAAATAAACATAAAACAAATCTTGAAAGAAAGCCAGTTTAAAAAAGCAATGAATGTATATAAGAATACACACACACAAACATATACACAAATGAATTTTGTAAACAAAATATGTAGCAATATATCAAATTGTTAACAAACATTAACATTAACAATGGTAGGTACTATTCCAGTAGTAATGAAGTTGCTCTACAAGACCAACCTTCCCAATCATAAATTAAAACATGTTGTTTAATTTTCCAAATTTTTCTTATTAGGTATCTTATTATGTATCATTTCATTTCATTGTGGCCAGAATATATATTCTGTATGATGTCAATCATTTCAAATTTATTGAGACTTGTACATGGTCCACAATGTAGTCTATTTTGGTGAACATTCCATGTGCTTTTGAAATGAATGTATATTCTGGAACTGTTGGGTGTAATGTTCTATAAATATTTAACTCATGGAGGTTCAGATCTTTTATGACCTTATAGTTCTTCTTCATTTTTAAAAATCTGGTTGTTATACTCTTTATTGAGTATGGAATATTAAACATCTTTCTTCAAGTCTATTTGCAGATATGTTTCATTTTCCTTTAATTCTTTCAATTTTTACTTTGGGTTTTTTGAAGTTTTGTTATTAGGACCACATATATTTGTGATTATTGTTTCTTCTTGATGAATT
>JAQZBX010084766.1:0-13215 GCA_029593785.1 Cabassous unicinctus | reverse complement strand
AAAAAAAAAAGAGAGAAAGAGAGAGAGAAGAAAGAAAAGAAAAAAGGAGAAAAAGAAAACACCTTTTCCAGTCTTTGTAAATTGACCTGGGAGAGCATTCTCCTTCAGAGCTTATCCATACAATTATTTCAGAGAATAGCTCCAGGTCAAAGTATAGGGCCTACCCTAGTTCTTTCTTCATATGTATCTTTTCTTGGGCATACATGTGAGTGCCCTAGGAATTCCCTCATTTACATGGATACAAATGTTCCCTCTGCCCTAGGAAACAGTTTCTTATGGTCCCAGACACTGTATTGTATACCCTACAGCCAGCAATCTCTTTCCTCAGGCAGCCACTTGACTGCTGTCCCACAGCATTCTGTAGGAGAGCTCTGTGTGCCACCTTCTACATGCAGGGAAAGCTCTGAGATGCATGTCCCTTAAGCCACCACAAGACAGATTGGGTCAGACATACATGCTCCCAGTATTTGCACAAGGGTTACTCTGCTTCTCCATGACCACAACCAGGGATCCACACTGGGAGCATGGGGCAGCTCTGCACCAAGCCAGTAAGGGGTAGGAGATAGGCAAGCCAGGGCATGACGATATCCTCCCGCATTTAAGTAGCCATTTTCTTGATTCAGTACTCGCCCTATTACTGCAATCTTTTAATTGTTTTCTGGAGATTTAAGATGTTTCTGCCAGTTCTTGCTGGTTGTTCAAAGCTTCTACGGGGGGAAAGAGCCCTGAAGCATCTCACTATGCCATCTTGATCAGGGCAGGGTCCATATCTCCTCAGTACCCATTTCTGATAATGAAGGTTCCCATCTGTTGCTATCTTCTCTTTTAATCAAATTCTTACTCAGATTTTCAACATACAACCATGAAAAATGGCATTCTCACTGATTGAAATAGGGAAGAATGTGGACAAGAGAACAAATACAAAAATAAATGTGGACATAATGTTTTACTTTTTCTCTTACAGGAGAGAGCATAATGAGGCTTATTTAAAGGATCTGCTAAAATTTCAAGTTATTATATGATAGCCCAGAGACAATTCTTTCAAAACTTTTCATATTAATAATCTTCAAAAAAAAAGAATTCCAGTATTTATATAAGAAATTATATTTGTATTTATAAAAATAAAGAATGTCATTACTGCCATTAGTTCATGTCAACTTTTTTGATATGCACGCCTAAAAAGCATTTAAGCACACATATTTCTGTTGTGAAAACGTCCATTTTCATTTGCAAAAGAATGTCCTGTTTATATTGTGACTCTTCTTACACATAGCACTCTTTTATTTATACATAATGCAGTGACTATGAACACAATAAATGCACACAGTTTTGGCTCATGTATCTTGTAAAGCCATTAAGTTTTGAAATGTTTGCTATAAAAATACCGTAGCCCCCTGTAGCCATTTGGCAGTTTGAAGTAATTATGAATTCCAAAAACATATATATTGGATTATGCTTGTAAACTGGTCTGTTAATCTGGGCATGATTAAGTTATAATTAGGGCGTTGACTGGGCAACGTCAATAGGGCTTTGAGCCCCACCCCTTAGTGGGTGGGGTCTCCAAGATAAAAGGTATGGCAAAGGACAGTGTTGGAGAAGTTTTGATGTTGGAGTCTTGAGCTGGAGCCCCGGGAAGTAAGAGAGCTTGGTCATGAGGAAGGAGAGAAGGCCCCGGGATAGATATGAACCATTTGCCTAAGAGTTCACAGCTGGCCTTGTGGAGAGACGCAAAGCCTAGAGAGCCTCATAGTCTACAGCTGACCTTGTGGAGGAAACAGAGGAGCTGAGCCCGGAGAGAAATGCAGCCCTGGGAAGAGAGGAACCCAAGAAGTCTGAACCCTGGCAGACGTCAGCAGCTGTCTTGCTCCAACACGTGGCAATGGACTTTGGTGAGGGAAGAAACTTATGCTTTATGGCATGGTAACTGTGGACTTCCACCCAAATAAATACCCTTTATAAAGACCAACTGATTTTCTGGTATTTTGCATCAGCAACCATTTGGCTGACTAATACACTCCCCAAAAACCTTCATTCTCAACGTTCTTGGTTGTATGGTCTACAGTACAATATATAAGTGCCTGAGCATCACAAGCCCTCAACAGGTATAGGCTGAAGGAATGAGTAGTTGTTTGCATTGATTTATTATCAAAGTACAATAGGAAGCTTACTTGGCTTGCTGCAGATGGACTTGCACAATTCTTTCGGTAACATGCCAGCATATGGGCAGTCTGATTAACCAGAATTTCCCGGATGACTTTCAAGGGCTGGTGTAGAACTGCTTTAAAAGCTATTGTACAAAACAATGAAAAGGGCATCAAAGTTGTAGAGGCTAGCGGGCACATTCACAAATCATAATAAGAGTCTAAATATCACCTTCCTAAATTTCAACTCATGCTCCCCTCACCCCTGCCCCCACTCTGGGAGGAAAACTTTAAATAAAACTGTATAGTGGGGGCTTGAACTGAGTTATCCCATTATTAATCTACAGTTAGAGATGCTAACTATCCTCCATCACAAATTAGTTTCACAAGTTCTGAATTTACCTACCAAAAGGCTTGTGCCACCACAGTACTTTGCAGTTACTGACACAACTAACAAATTTTGTGTGAATTACTAGGCAAGCATACTGACCAGAAGATTAGCAAAGTGTTACCTGACTTGGCAAAGAAGTTAATAAGGGCATCTGTCTCACAGCTCTTATAGAGATCAGCTAATTGGGAGCTGCAGTTTAAACCAAGATTGTGAATCCGAAGTCGTCTTTGGCCACTGATAGTCGTGTAAAGCACTGCACACTGCAGAGGCAACACAGAGGTCACAGGTTTTTCTGGTTAACATATCTTCCCAAGCCAGTTTGATCTTATTTGCATTTACAGAATAGTGTGCACAGCTAAAAGAAATATACATTTTTCCACAGAATTTTTCCCCATTATTGCTAAAGAGTAAACAACAACAAGTAAGGGAAGAATAATGACCAATTCATACACTGCGTTTCTGTGTAGCATTTCACTGGCAGTGTATGAACACTATGACCATTAGATATAATTTTCCTTGTTTTCAATCAAAGTCTCCATGCCTTCTAATTAATCTTATTTGCTACAAAACCAAATCTTATTTCAACTTGGTTATAATAAGATAATTTGCTAAACACGGTGTCTAACATATGATAGCAGTGAATGAGTGACTGAAGCCTGAAAGAATTAAACACTGCTGGAAAACATTTTCCTGATGCCCAGGATATTGACCACAAGTTTACTGGGCTCTTTCTCGTGCAATGACATGTCATTGTTACTTCACGTAAAGTAGCATATATGAATTAGAGTATTGAGAAACCACAGAACTGAGTTCTGTAATCTAATAACTTTTGACTTTGGAAAAATAGAATTTTTTTATTTTTTTATTTTTACGAAAAGACTAACATGTTTGATGGTATTTTAGTCTCCCCAGTATCACCTGGATTAAGGCTCCACTGTCTTCATTGAGTTTGTCGTCATGCTTGAACTCCACAGTTACTGCCTTATCACAGTCAATGGCTGCCATTTCTACATCAGTTGTGTTGTTCATAAAAATTCCACCAAAAAAATCAGTGGCTCTGAAACCTAAGGATGAGGGAAAAAGGAAATTTTGCTTTTCCTTATTTCACTATTATTTTCTTTGTTGGCCTGTTATTGATTTGAAGAGGAAACAATCATACAACAGAGACCTGAAAAACAGTATATTTGATAATTACCTGTGCTGGTACGAACTCTCATAATAGCATCAAATCCTATTTTCTTTTCAATATCATATCTGAGGTCGTTCAAAAATTGTTGGCTATCCAAGTGCATCTAAAAAATAAAGCATGAACAATGACCACCAGATGGCAGTAAAAGCACTTAAACTGACAATTTTTTAAAAATCCTGATTTAGTATATGTACATATCTTATCTTTATTTGGTTAGAGAAGATATGAGATCTTTATTTTTTTTTAATTTTTAATTTTTATTTTTTTTTGTTTTTTTGTAAGATATGAGATCTTTAGATACTGATTCTTAACTTTCAAATTAAACTCACATCTATTATTTTCTTTCACTTTCACAACACTGGAATGAGAAGATCAGTTATCAGTTATTAATTTCATTTTGCAAATGCGGAAATTGAGACAGAGTAAATGGTCCACTCAGGGATTTATGGTTAGAGACAAGACTAAGACCTAATGCATAACGCCCATTTAAAGAGTCGGGGAAAGGCCTGGAATTGGGGGTTGTACTCATTTCATCTGACCACATGGTGAAGCTAAGTCGGAGGACAGTACACACACAGTATTAGTGGAAACCCCTTCTCCCAGCCTTGTTACCTATTCTACTCTCACCTTATTTCTGAGGCCTATTCACATTTCACAACTCAGCAACGTTTACGCAATATGCACGTGTGCACAATACTGAGCTGCGTACCTACCAAAGGGGGCAAGCAGATTGCGCATCAGCTTCTAAAGCTTCTCATCCGACCTGGTCAGTGAAGCCCTTAAAGAAATTCTCACCAATACTATTAAAAAGATGAAAGAGAAGTAGACACACACATCCTTCCTCCCGGCCCTCTTCAAACTCATAGGGAGCAAGGGAAGGAGACAGAGAGGCATCCTAGACCCAATATTTATTATAATTTCTTTAGCTGTTCATATTCAGTCGGCTGCTCGCAAAGTTCTTGGTCACTGTTTTTATCACTTCCTCTCTACAATATCATTGAATAGAAGGTACTATTAAAATTTTTCTGTTTTAAAGATGAGAAAGAAATGCTACAGTATGATTCAGTTTTACAGAAAAGTAGAGCAAATATGAGTAGTATCAGCTAAATTTAACACTCTTTGTATATATAATACTTTGCTCCCTGCTTATATCTCAAAAGGCTCTCCTCTACTAGATTACAAGAGTATTTCTTTTTTAGTAGCACATTGAAGGAATCAGTAATAATTACTGCTATGTTGAGGTAAAATTAAATATCCTTTATTATATCAGAAACTATACAGCATTAGTATAAAACTCAAAAACTTGTAAAAAAAAAAAATATATAGGAAAAAAGCAATAAACCTGGATGGTTACATTACTGTGCATCCATGGTCTTTGAAGCTAAGTCACTTTAGGGCCAATGACCATGCTAATGCATGGCTAAAGGTCCTAGCAAGGCAGTATTATTCACATATGCCAGGTTTTATCAATAAGAAATTGAAGATATAAAGTCCTTTTTTAGGAAGTGAGAAATAAAGCTTATTTCCCTAGTTGGGAAAGGAGCTGAAATTGATCAGCACAGTAGCCTTCGTTGTGCTTTAATATCCAGAATTAGAATTCAATATGATTATTAAAAGCTTATTTTCTAGAGTATGCCTAAAAAGGCCTACTTTCATCCAGAAATCTTGGAAATTGTTCTTAAAGCTTCTTCAGTTTTATTTTATTTGCAATCTTTAGTCTTAATGAATCCTTTAAATCTACAATGTAAGTGTTTCCAGGTAATTAAAAATAACTTAATCTATGATAAATAAAAATAAATGATGATTCACGTTTGTCATTTATGTTTGGGGTCACTCATTCCCGCTCCCTGTTTCCATGTGGAAGTGCACCCACCCCATGCACTCTCTGCCCCCTCATTTCTCCTTAGGTGAGAAAAGAAGGCACTTATCTGCTTAGTAAGGTTGGAAAAATGAGCTGGGCTTGTGTAGTTCAGCCTCCTCTGAGTCCTCATTTTGGGGACGCAGCTGCCTGCATGAGGCAAACATTTTCTGCCCTGCAATAAGTTTTCAAGGGGCAGAGTCCATAGGAGAAGCTTGTACCGTGTGTCCACCCAATGCCTGGGTGTGTAAATTTGACAAATTCAGGGTGAAGCATTAGCTAGTCCACTAGCCCACAGACCTAGGTCCGTTACAGTGCTGACATTTGATCATTTCATATCTGTCTCCCCACATAGGCTTGGAAGAGAGGGTGTAATGATTTGAGACCCCCCTGAAAACCCCAACAACTGAAAACAAGATCTAGTCACTTTTTAAAGCAACACCTTATAAATATTTTATATAAAATATATTTCCTCATTATGGAAGTTTATACTGATATTTAACTCTGAGACAGAACGCGTTCTGAAAACTGAGAAAACCGAGGGGAACACACTGCTGGCATTTACCTGGAAATTGTTGTATTTGTAAACGGTTCCTCCAGTGAGCTGAGGAACCAGACCCAGAGAGGCCATGTCCACGTACTGACTGGGAAAGAGGAAGAGTGTCACAGAGCAGCCGTGAGCCACACACTCCTTGGCCAGGGAGTCATAGACATTTGTTTGGGGCTGGAAAAGTAGCTGAAAGAAAAGATGCAAAAAAGGAAAAAGACAATCACAAAATGTTTTCAGTTTAACATTTAAATTTTTATTGAGTTCTCACTTAATTTTTAAAATGAAAATATATATTGTCCAAGAATCAAACTAGGCTGAAGAAATGGGTTGTGGTCATCAACAGCGCAGTAGCCATTTACTGAGTACCTAGTCTGTGCCAGTCCCGCGTCATGTAAAAAAATATATGTATGCATACAATTTTACTCGATCCTCAAGCACGCCTATGAAAGTTACTATTGCATTGTTACCCTCATACTACAGACCTAGATGAGGTTCAGAGAGGTTAGTAATTTGTGCAGTGTCATTTGGCCAGTAGCTTGGTGTCTATCTCCATACTCTTAGCCTTCTTATGACTTTTCCTCCTTTGCTCAGCCGTCAGAAGTTGACTCATGACTCTCTTATAGACATGTTTAAGTCTTACCTGCCCTCCTGTGGGTGTGAACCCATTTGTAAAGAAGACCTTTAAGATGCTCTTATTAGTTAAGGAATGGACCCATTTGTGAATGGGATTTTCAAAGATCCTTTAGATGAGGCCAAATTGAATCAGGGTGGACCTTAATTCATCAGGCTGAAATCCTTATAAGCAAAGGAAACTGGCCCATTAGAAGAAGACAAAAGTCAGCAGAAGCCAGAAATCGGAGGAAACCAGAGGAGCAGACACAAGAGAGGAAGACTGCCATGTGACAGAGGATTGCCGACTCCAGGAGAGAGCAAACCTTCCCAATACCGTGATATTGGACTTGTAGCCTCCAAAAACATGAGTCAATAAATTCAAGTTGTTTAAGCCAAACCCATGGTGTGGTCTTTGTCAGAGCAGGCACCTCTAGCTCTTGCATTAGGCCTCTGCCTCGAAGGAATGCAGTCACATGGTACAGTCTACATTCTCCCTTTACTCTTACTCTTCTTTCTGCATCCCCGCCCTTCCTCCATTTCTATAACCGTCTTATCTACCACTCCATCTCTCTTACACAGATTACACATGAAGAAAGCTTGGGGATTTATTTTAATTGAGATATTTTTAGACAGTTTTTCTAGGAATGTAATATTCCTTAAATTATTTGTAATTCAAAGTATTTCTGTATTATACAAAGTCCTGGATTTATAAATTAGATTTAGTAAATGACTCCCCTGCCCCCATTTCTTATATGAAGGCCATATTCCCTCTCTCCTTAAACCCTTTTAATAACTGTCATATGGATACCTGTCTTAGTTTTCCAGAGCTGGAATCACAAATACCACACAATGAGTTGACTTAAACAAGAATTGACTCATAATTCTGAGGCTAGAAGAGGTCCAAAATCAAGATATTGGCAAGGCTCACCTTCTCCCCAAAGATTGTGGTGTTCTGGTGCTGACTGCCACCAACAACCTTGGGGTTCTGTGGCTTTTATGATTACCTCCCATCGCATGGTGATATCCGCTCCTTTCTGATTTCCATGACTCCTGGGTTCTCTTTATAAGGCCTCCAGTAATCCAGATTAAGACTTGCTCTCATTCAGTTGGGCCACATCTTAACTAAAAATAACATCTTCAAGAGGTCTTATTTACAATGGGTTCACATTCACAGGGAAATGTGTTTATTGGGATAGTCATCCTACTGCAACACCTCAAAAGGCAATAGTATATACAGTACCTTCTCTTTGTCTGTATTGATTAATTTTTTGTCATCTCTGTTTTTGAGCTTCCCTGGTGCTTCCGCAGTTGGCAGGGAGGAATGGAAGATGAACAGCTTCCCAGGACAGTCTGCTGCCTAAAAAAAATCACAGAAAATGTCTTGGATGAGAAGGTTTTATTTTAAAGGAATTAGGAAAAAACTTAAAATTTAAATGCCTTCTATGAGTCAGGTAGTGTATTCATCTCATTTAATCTCATGATAACCTTCATGTTGTTGGGCAGGTACCATTTTCCCCATTTTATATATTGGGAAACTGAGGTTTAGAGAGGATAAGTAATTTGCTTAAAGTCATTCAAGTTGTAAATGAAAAAGCCAATATTTAAATATGGATCTGTTTATCATAATGCTTCAAAAAACTATTAAAAAAGACATGTCCCTGTGAAATTACTTTCTTGTTTAGCCCATAGTATAGTGTTTGAGGACCAGGTGAAACCTGTAATGTAAAACTAGATGTCAGAATTCCCAGGATCATGATGCAATAGATACTCTTATTTCAAGCCTTTAGTAAACATGGATTAAATCTAAAGTGCCTTTCAAGGAAGAATGCACAAGAACGTAGATGTATTTTGGCAACAGCAGACACCAGGAACCAGCTATTAAGCATGATGACAAAAGGAAAAACATATGTGGCCAGAATTATATATCTGTATTCCCTGAGAAACAATAGAAAGATGACTGCAAGCTCCATGAAAGTCAATTCAGTATTCAGAATATTTAAAATCTTATTTAAGAAGCTAAGAAGTCACCTACCAAGTAGAATTTACAAATTAAGTATGATTCAATATATTTACACCATCCCTACCCCTGCCATCTTGTCTTTCTCCAAATTACCCTGCACACTGTTGCCAGAACATGCTCCCTGAAATAAAGGCAATTGTTCTGATCAAGTGGCTTTTCTCCTCAAGAATACTGAAGGCTTTCTATTGCAGGATAAAGTCTACATTCCTTTATCTGGGCAGGAAGAAGTAAGATGAGTTTCTACCAATATTTGCTGAATTTATCTCTGGGTTGGGCCCTTCTCAACCCTGTGAATCACATATTATTGTTTGCATTTTAAGGATGGGAAAACTGAGGCTCAGGTCACAACTGTGCCTCAGGTCACATGGTCAGTAAATGAAAGCTTCAAGGCCCTCTAAAGTTTAGTCTGAATCACCCCTGCCATCGCTTACACTGGAAACTCCAGCCACAGAAGCTTCTTGCTTTCCTGGAACACACATTTGCTTTACATACCTCCATGTCTTTGCATATTCTGTTCCCTCAGGCTGGGATCCATACCCCCTTTTCTCTGCTTGGAGGTGTTGCTTGCATTGGTTGGCTTTAGTGACACACTGGTGTTGTAAGTTTATCCTCAACTAATAACAAGGTATTTAGGTTTGTGAACAACTTTCTGAAAAAATTAATTGAATGCAAATATTCTCGCTGATCTGATTTTGTAATAATCAGGGTAGGCTAAACATTCGGTCTATTAGAAACCATGCATGTGTCCCCAGACCTAGTTTTTCTCCCTAGGTCTGGCTTTTAGAATGCTTGTGATAAACTAAGCATGATTTATCATATGACCATCCTGTATGGGAAAAGACTGTAACTTTGAGTATCTTTGATCAACCTTAAGAGATACAGCAGGGGGACAGATGTGGCTCAGGTGGTTGGGTGTCTGTCTCCCATATGGAGGGACGTGGGTTCAATTCCCGGGACCTCCCGGTAAAAATTAAAAAAAAGAAAAATATAGAAGGCACGTGGGCCACCAGGCCCCATGCACGGGTGTGCCACTAGGCCCCGCGAGTGGGTGAGCCACCAGGCCCCATGTGCAGGTACACCGCCAGGCCCTGCGAGCCACGCAGCAAGATGATGACGTAACAGGTGTATGACATAAAGGAGAGCCAAGACGAGACGCACCAAAAAACCAGGAACTAAGGTGGCACAGGCAGTAGGACACCTCTCTCCCACATTGGAGATTACGAGGATCGAATCCCAGTGAAGACAGGAGGAGAAGGATGAGAAGAGAGGGCAGGAAACAAACACAGAGAGTTGCCCAGTGAATAGACACAGAAACAGCAAAAACCGGGGTGAGGGGGGGGATGTAAAAATGGATAAAAGTAAATAAATAAATCCTTAAAAAAAAAGGTATAGGGGAGGAAGATACGGACTATAGTTAGTGGTAATACTTTGACGATGCTCTTTCATGATTTGTTAACAAAGGTTTCACAACAATGCAGGGTGTTTGCGGGGGCTGGGGGATGTGTGGGAGACCTGTATGATCTTATGCATATTTGTTTTGTAAGTTCACAATGTTTACTGAACACTTATAGTTTATGTATGTTCATGTATGAATGATATACTTCAATAAATTGTTTAAAAAAATTAATTGAGCAAACTGACGGTTAGCCTGTCCTAACATCTCTCTCATTGAGTGATATTTTGGTAGGCTTTCTGGAGTGGGTAGAAGAGGTAGTCACAGCCAACACACTGGCAAGGGGGTGTATTCCACCTCCTGTCTAGTCTTTGCTGTCACTGGCAATAAGCAAGAATTTATGAGTTGTGACTTTATTGTTACATGAGCTTTGTACTGAAAATTAGTGATAGATACAGCATTAATAATAAGGCAAGTATGAATGAAGTATACATAGTGAGCACAGATGATGTATATGTACACTACATAAGAAAAAGATACTACCAGCATTTTAGTCAGCACAGACACATTAGTTCCAATGATCAAATCAGAGTAAAATCTACTATAATACTGATATCATGTTAGACATGTTAAACGTTTTTTATATTCTATGAGTAAGGTTTATTTCTATCGTGTTTATTATTATAAAAGGTTTTTTTTTTTCTTTCAAAAATTCAAGTAGTAGAAAAGGGATAAAGCAAAAAAAAAAAAAAAAAATCTACATTCTCCCCAACTTTTCTTGTCTGATCCATTCAATTCCCCTAAGGAATTCACTGTTAAAAAATCTTCTATATATCTAGATATTTTCTACTCATGGAGGCATTGTAATTTTATGCCACAGTAGTTAAGAGCACAGGTCCTAGCTTCTATCTGCCTGGGTTAGAATCCCAGCCATTTTATTATCTGAGTGGCAATGGGCAAATTATTTAAATCCTCTAATATATATAACAGGAAAAACAGTGTCTATGTAAAATAATTGTTGAGAAAGCTCACTGACCTAGTACATGGCATAACTCATAATCCAACATACTTGACTGCCATATTAATAATATCATTGGAGTAGAACTCTGATGGAAAAACATAAGGGCTCTTAAAAAAAAAGTTCAATATTTAAAAATTTGAGTAGCCATATTTCTTTCTTTTTCCTTGTAAAATGGCTATTAATTTTAGATACGGCTATTTTGTTAATCACATCCTTCTAAAATCTTATATAAGGAGCAAATTAAAAATAGAAAAAGCCCCTAGGAGAGACTATGCTTTATGCTTTATTTTCCTACAGAACTTATGTTTTGAACAAAATCTGACCAGACCTACAGAAGTATGTCATATAGAATTTGATGAATGACTATGTCATTCTTTTTATGGTAGAAAACAGGTTGAGAAAGCTTGGCTCGGAAAACTCCTTAAAACTTCAGCTCTGATGTCCCTTCCTTTGGGAGACATGTCATTAACAACCTTAGCAGAGCTGGTTGCCTCCACTTCTAAGTCCCCACTCTACTTTGCAGACAAAACTACTCTAGAATCGATGTCACTGTATCACAATCTTATGTGTTCTACTGTCTTCTACTGTAGATCAAGGATTCCCTTAAAAAGGAGGGACCCTGATTTTTCTACATTATGTTTCTATAAACCCCATCATGTCTATTGTCTTAGGTGCTCCATAAATGTTTGTGAAGGGAATGTTGCTGGGATGCATTTTACCTTGAAATTAAATTTAAGTACATATTGAAGACCATTTAAAGATAAATCTTCCCGACTAGTGATATATTTTAAGCATGGCACTAAAGGCCATTTCTCTCCAACTTTTGCCAAAATCTTATTCCAAATTGAATTTTCTCTAATTTTATGGTGGATCTAATAGCTAACTCAGAAAATTGCTTTTTGGCTAAGTTAAAAGACAATTGAGTTCAGTTATGAGTATAAGATTTTTAGATACAGATTTTTAAAGACTAAGAGTCCAAAATGCTGTGGACATGGAAGCATTTATAACAGAAAATAGTGCATCAAATCCTTCAGTTGGTTAGCTCTAGGACTTTTATGAATGTATGCATAAGAACTTTCCAAACAGTCCCTGTTTATCTTTGTGACAAATTAGCACATGTTTTTTGTTATAGCTTTTGTCTACTCTGTTTGCTTCAAGAAGTATATTACTACTGATTATATATAGATTGTACTTGTCATCTATCTGATAGAAAGTAAAGCTATAATTCAAAAGGGGGAGTTTAGTTCTAAAATGTCTTTGCTTGGACACACAATAAAAAAGTTTCACTTTGATGCTCTTTAGAATCTACTCCCTGCACACAGAGGGTTGAGAGATGCTCATCTCCAGCCTTCTATATAAAACACCCCGAGCAATTAGGCTGACCAGCCACAATATAATGAACTTTCCAAAGTTCTTTTTGCCCCTCACCCCATTTTTTAACACAAGCAATAAGCATTTTATTATGCCTTGTATTACAAAGTTACATCTTTTCTTCCACACTGTAAAAATTTAGGAGCTACACTGCCTTACAAACCATAGGCCTTTAATAAATCTTTGCTGACTGAAAGATCAAGTGAATGAATGATGTGACCTCTTTAATATTTAAAAACCACCTTGCAGATTCTCGAAAATATTATCTCTTAGTCTAATAATGACATTAGGCAAAAACGTTAGTACCTTATATATAAGCTACACAAATTTAAACCTGAGTGAATTTTAGCCACACTCGACCTGAAAAGATAATCAGATAGTATGATTGCTAGAGGCAGCTAAACAATTATAGACACACCAAACATTTAAACATACATATATACACACACACAATTTTATCCTATTTGGAAAAAACTTTTCTTCATCCAAAGCTGGCAAATTTGCTATGAGGCAAAAAGCATAAGCTACAGACAAGCTGCAGTTACAATGCAGCATTTTTTTCTCTTATACAATGAATTATAATCTCTCAGAATTTTCCTGACAGATAAAAGAGACATTTTTTCATTAATTTATTATTCATATTAGTCCATTTACAAAAACATTTTGAGG
>JAQZBX010084765.1:0-13213 GCA_029593785.1 Cabassous unicinctus | reverse complement strand
TATATATATATATATATATATATATATATCTTGATTCAAAATGTTGAAAATAAAAGGATGAGAAAAGAATATTTTGAGAGTATGTTGGTGGCTTTATTATTATATAGTTGGCATTCTTCAGGATATCTTTAGCTTATTATATGCTTATTTATATCTGATGGTTTAGCTGTCTCTCCATCTATCCAGCTTTCTACTAATGTCAAATTCTGTATCAGGACATGGGATCTTGTATGACAACTTTTATGGATAAAAATGCTCATTTTTGGTGAGACCATACACAGCCACATGTTGTATGCATCATATTTGTTTTACTTGCTCTAATAGTAACAATGGAGTCAACACAATCCAGACCATATGTCAGAGATCAGTGATATTAATAAGGACAAAGCTATCTGTTTTCTGAATCACACAGTCATCACCAAAGGATATGGTAGAGTTGTCATGGACAACTTGGAATGTGAGAGTGAGGATGCCTTACCTTCCTTGGGCAAGATGGCCTCTCTGGAGGATAGGATTCCTATGTACCAGGTTAGAATAGTTATGAGTGTAAGGAGTTCTGCTCTCAAGGAAGGATGTATTTTACTTAAGAGTTATGAAATAATATCATCACAGGGCATATTATTATATATCCCTGTTAAAATCCCATAGCAATATTCCTGGATCCCCAGACTAGAGCAATCTATTATAGGCACATTCCTAAATCTCTGCTGCAAACCCCAAATAGGGATCCTTTCCTTGCCCTTTTGAGTGACATACTAACAGTTCTTGAGATTTCCTGTAATCCATTCCACTGAAGTATATGAAGTATTCTATTGGCCTCATTTCTAGTGGGTTTAATTGTTACTTTATACCCTTTTCTTTTTTTTTTCTTTTTTTGAATCAAGATCATTTTTACTGCAAATTTGTTTTCATGCCTGTATCTTCCCCTGTAACTTATTGTCCAAAATCTAGAACATTAACCTTCCCAATTTGTCTACATGTTGGAGCACAGATTTAGCAAGGTTTTTTTTTATTTTAACCACTGAAAAACAAACAGCATACTTTTAAGAAATCAAACAATTTTTAAAGTCTGTTCATATATCAGAAAACTTCTGATAATATAATATTGGAATTAAAAATACAAACCAACCCTTTTCCAAATTATTCAATGCATTATGAATAAACATTTATTTTAGAAAATTTTAACTCTCTGAAAAATTGATTTTCTCTGAATTCGGCTTTTAAATGGTCCCTTTCTCACCCTCACAAAAAAGCACAGAATAACTTCAAATCTTATAAAGAAACTATTAACTTTGCGTTAGCTGTCCAGAATAAAATATTTATATTTTCTTTACATTTTGTTGATGGCTTAATGCAATATTGAGAATATTCTTTTCAATCTGCAATAATATGGTATTTGAACAGTTCAAGCTTTAAAGAGCTATAGAGCATTCATAGCTTAATTTTAAAAAGACGGAAGAATGGAGATATAATAGCTATTGTAGCAAACATAAAATTCTGGCCATTTATGGATCAGAACTAATAATTGATGCTCCTAAAATAAGTACACCAAATTCATATTGAAAATAAGTGATAAAAGATATTTGAAAAAATCTAAATTATTTATCCCATTCTCAAATGGAAAAGATTTTTAATGCATCATTCTTAAATCACTCATATTTTCCTTTGTAAGTCTATTCAGAACAAATAATTCTCTTGAAAATTACCCTAATGAGTATTTCCTCACACACTTTTTTACATAAAAATTTACTAAAATCACAGTTTTGATGAATTTCTTTTAATCAATTAAGCATAATATGCTTAAACTGAAATAAAGAAATTAGATCCTTTCTTATTCTATCTAGAGTGATTTGTTGCCAAATTTTAAGAACTTTATTCCACAGCTTCCTTAATATTATTATAAAAATCAGTTATGAGAAATGCATCTCAACTCCACAGTAGACTAGCATACATGCTTATTCCATGTGGATACTATTTGGAACCCTGCAGTGATTTTAAATAGTAACGAACTCATCAGGGTGGCTAAATGCCTCATAGAAGACCAGTAAATTGTGTATAGCATGCCCCTCAATCAAAATCAGAGCCAAGGGATTTACTTAATTTCTGATAAGTACTTCTTCTTGCTGTAATTCTTCTTCTACAAAGATGCAAAAGTGACTGGGGCTTCTTATGAAAGGGAGAGACAATGAAGAAGATAGCCAAGGATTGAGATTGTCTAGAAGTGGTAAATCTGAAATATTGTTGCCTTCTGAACCTGGGGTACTATGAGCAGAGCATCTTCCAACTTATGGAGACTGGGACATTTCAATTCCTTTAAAAATCTATTTTGAGATTCTCTCCTTATCCATAATAGATTTTATTTCTTCTAGGAAGAAATCTCAGAATGACTTGGATCAAACTGAATGTAAAGAAGATGCCCATACATTCACTGATTTGGGGGCTTTTGAAGGTGCAGTTAAACCTCTTTCCAAGGTGTTAAAACCTGAATTTTTCTCCTTGATAGTCAATACAATCATTTCTTCATTGCTTTTGAGAAAGTTTAATTCCATGAGAAATCATTTTACCCAAATTTTTCTTTGTTGTAGCTCCACATTTCTGTTTACTTTCCTCAATTTCCCTGAGCATTAGGGGGAATGAGAGGACTGAAAGAGCCAGAAATCCAACTGGAAGAGGTGTTATCATCAATTCTGCTACTAGAAATGGGCTGTAGAGCAGTTATATTATGTACTGATGACTTTTTCCTATGGCTTTAACTCTTTCTAGAGTATGTAAAAGGTATACCACTAACATATGGTTTAACTTTTCTCTCAGTCTTAACTGAATGGAATCCTGTAGTGAAACCAGGGGACTGTAAATCTCATTAGATTTAATGTCTAATGTTTAATGTTGACATTAGAGTATGATGTCAACAGTTCCGGAAGAGATTCCACAGAATTAGTCTTCCCGACGTTACTAATCTTGTAGATGGTGGACTCTGAAAAATATCCAAGAGTTTGTAAGTTCTAGTACTATCTGAACACTTACATGGGTTTTTTTTGCTTTTGTTATTGTGTTCTTGAAAATAATTTCCATCTAATTTTATTCTATACTTATTTCTTCTTTCAAATAGATATCTCCAACTTCCACTTCGATATAACTAGTATCTGGTCCATCTTGCTACTTCTATCCATTGTTGGAATCATTTTTTGGTCAAACACAGAATGATCCTTCAATGGATCATCACTGAAAACATCAAGAGACCTTTCCTCAAGTAAAGCTGCCATAGTCAGTCCTATAAACTCTAAACAAGACAGTTTCAACTGCTCAGCCTTAGATATTACTGCAAATTCAAGTAACATCACAGCATTCTTAAGGATGATTTTTTCAGTTAATACTACTTTACAGACCTGTTTTAATCAAGTTATAAGAAATTGATCAGCCACCACAAGTACAATACAAATAAAATCCATATTTTGACATACTTTATCACCACAACCTCATTAGTGTAGAGGTAGTCTAAAATAACCTGCAGTATGTCAGACTGTTTTGGAATTTCCAGAGGTACAAACTGGAAGTCTCAATCCACCAGCTACTCAGCATACCGTGAAAATATTTAAGTGTGGCCCAAATAACTCAATTATGACAAGGAAATTCTTTCCAATCCACTGATTTCATGGTAACATCACATAGAAATGAACATTTTTCCTGATTTAGCTTTGGTTTATTACCAGTTTTCTTAACAAAACTTTAATTTTTTTTCCATTTTCAAATCTGATTCCCATGGTGACAGTGACTAGTGAAGGAAGATGGACCATTGACAGGCCATTGATAGTGATGACTGTACTTAAGAACCTTTACTTTTAAAATGGAAACTTAGCCTAGTATTATAGGGTGCCTAAGAGTTGCTTCCTGAGATCCTCCTTGTTAGTCTCCTCAAATGTGGCCTTTCTCTATGCCAAGCTCAACATATACATGCATTAATTTCCCTCCAGCATGGGGCATGACTCCCAGTGAAGAGCCTCCCTAGCACCAAGGGATTACTAACAAGAACCATCTAGCAATAAAATTGGAAAAATACCTTGACCAAAAGTGGAAAAGGTTAAAGACAAATGAGTTTACATGGCTAAGAGACTTCAAAGTGAGTCAGGATGTCTTTCCAGAGGTTACACTTATGCACATCTCAGCAGGATCTCATTGATTGCCAAAGTAAATATTGCCTCAAATAGCAAAGCTTCTGAGGGTTGTGGAGATATCCAGACACTACAGGCAGGCCAGAGGCACAGGAGTTTGGCACCCTGCCAGTTGGCCCTACTTTGGAATTTATGCTCCAGAGTGTGACAGACTTGGATTCAGTTGTGGTTACCCTACACATGGCTCTTCTGCCCCTTCTATTTGGACCTACAGTAACTGCTAGAATTGATGGGCATATGTCCAAGAGACTTAAATCTTTGGGCTGGCTATGTTCCAGTTGGGCCCTAAATCTCAATAGCATAGCAACACCTACTCTCCAGTTTATTGGACTCACTCAGGAAAAATAACAAGGAGATGATGATGGACAATGACCATCCAAAGGAACACAGATAGTCTGCAACTGCAAGCAAGATAGCCCTATCCATCTGCCCCATGGGATCTAAGCCCCCTCTGAATTAGAGGCAGAGTGTGCATCATCAACCCAGAATCCTCAGACTTGGGAAATGAATGATGGACTAGAGTAGACTTACCAATATTCTAATATAGATTTGTTATTCCAGCAATAGAAGAATGGTTATCATTGATATGGAGGCGATAGTCACCAGAAGTTCTGAGGGGAGGTAAAGGGAAAAATATTTGTAATATGGGGATGTTTTTGGGACATTAGAATAGTCCTGAATGACATTGCAATGAGCAGATACAGGCCATTATAGATCTTGTCATAACTTAGAAAATTGTATGTGAGAGAGTGCAAATTACAATGTAAACTATAATCCACATTTAGTTAAAGTGCTCCAAAATGTGTTTTTCAAATGTAAGTTATGTACCACACTAATGAAGGGTGCTGTTAATGTGGAAAAAAGTAGGAGGGTTAATGAGCAGGGCATATGGGAATCCCTTACATTTTTTATGTAACATTTATGTAATCTAAGTATCTTTAAAAAAATATTTAAAAATCTGACTCCATCTAACTTACTACTCAAATTACTGAAGCCAAATATCTTTGCTTCATTTTGTAACATTCTTATGAGTTCATCATCTCCAATACTTTTTCCTTTTATGGAAGATTTGGATTTGCTTTTCTGCCTTCTATTAACTATAGGTATTTGATTCCTCTTTAAAACTTTAAATATTAGCCTCTGGTTACTTTCTTCATGGCAGCTCAATTTATTCAAATGAGAATTTGGAGTTCCCTGACATTCTTTGATTGTTTACATTTTTTCTTGGTTTAGATGCATGAGGTAAGAAGTCACAAGTGTCTATGTATATAAATTGGAAAAAGTATTCAAACAAGTCAATAAAACATTCTCGACCACAAAGTGATGGCACCTTGCAGAGTTTTCATTTTTCTTGTAAATATCTGCAAAGTCTAAATAAAGTATTACCATTTGAAATAAACAATTTCTAAAAAATGACAGAAAGCACTGCCAAAAAAAATATATATATATATATTGGCAGGGAAGATTCAATTTCCAACTAGAAATGTCACATTGTGGATGTTGTCCATTTCATTCTTTAATTGCAACACTTTGTCAAGCTTTTCAAAAAAGAATGATAAGGGAACAGTTGGAATTTCATAAAGTCTTATTTTAGTATCTAACAGTAGGATTGCAAAATTGGATCCACTTGGATCACACTTGGATCTGTGCTGACACTAAGAGCTCTGTATTAGTCAGCTAAAGGGTGAGATGCAAAATACCAGAAACCTGTTGGCTTTTAAAAAGTGTATTTATTTGGGGTAGAAGCTTTCAGTTACTAGGTCATAAAGCATAAGTTACTGCCATCAACAAAGTCTGTTGCCACATGTTGGAGCAAGATGGCTGCCAATGTCTGCAAGGGTTCAGGCTTCCTGTGTTCCTCTCTTCCCAGGACTCATTTCTCTTCTGGCTCAGCATCCCTATTTCCACAAGGCCAGCTGTATACTATCAGGCTCATCTCTCTTCCTGGGCCTCTGCCGTGTCTATTTGAGCCTTCTCTCTGCTCCTCTGTGTGCTTACTTCCCGAGCTCCTGCTTTAAAACTACAAATAACTCCTGTGTCTTTTCATTTTCTCTGTGAGTGCCTGCCCACCGAGGGGGCAGGGATGCAACATCCCACTGACATGGCCAAAATAAAGCCTTAATAATTATTTAATCAAGTAGTAGTGGAACCTCTGATTCCAATATAATATAATATTCCCGGAGGGACAGACCATTTTACAAACATAATCAAATATCTATTTTTGAATTTCATAAACAATATCAAACTGCCACAAGCTCTATGGGAAAAAGTAAGTTTATCAATTCTAATTCTTTCATATATGCTATTTATTTCAGAGACACAAGAAACATCTGATGAGAAATTTATGAAGGATTGATAAAATGTCTGCTTTCTTTTCAGAATTTTGTCTTTTTCCTTCAAACTTTTTCTCTCTAAATTCTTTGTCATCTTGAATGACAAAAAAAAATTCATTTCTATTTAAAGCAATATCAAAAATGAAGACCTGTTATGGATAGTCCCATTCGCATTGCTCTACATATTGCTGACCTATGTCCAGTGAAATTCATCCATTACAATAATGCAATTTTTACTCCTATTTTCTTTCAAATATTCAGGATAAACCTTGTATTCCATATGTCCCCCAAGACGCAAGTACTCTTTTTAAGTTTAGTTATTTATAAACAACTTTCTTGCACTGATTATCTGCAATTAAGTAAATATCTCCCTGTGGTAAGACAGACTGTGGTACCATCCCTTGAAGCAAACAAAGAGGGTGATGTCTGTATAATGAAGGACAGAGATGTGACAGGTAGCAGTGGCACAATTTTCTCCATTAAGATACAATAAATAACCAAGTTGTACACCATTTAATCCCATAGTGTGCACAGCGTCTCTGGTTCACAGCACTGTATGAAGCCTGCCTGCTGCTCCTCCAAGGACTATTCTTTCAGATATTTTGCCTGCATTTGTTTCAGTGCAGTAAAAATGGATGGTGAGGAATAATTCCTAACTGATGAAAAAATATTTAGACCAAATCTATAAAGACAAACATCTTCAGTTAATAAAATGGCATGGTCCTTAGCAGCTGCCACTTGGGAGCAATTATGACCACACAATCTTTCCACAAGCCTGGGGATCAAGCTTATCTGTTCACATCTCAAAGGCCTAAATATCTTCTAGGACCATGACTACAGATATAAACAGCCATTTTTGAGAAAGAAGCACTGAGTGAAATTTACAAAACTCCCCCTCCTTTATATATGCCCCACTCTTGGAGAACAGAACCACCAATTTTGGATGATGTTTGCTATTCTGGCTCCCATGATCCAGGGAAAAATATGTATTTTCTCAAGTATAGAGATGTGTAAGATCAGTATTCTTGAATACTACGTGAGTTGGACTAACTTCATTAAAAGATCCAAGGCTGAAAAGTACTCTTTATCTTGAATATATAGACTAACACCATGTTTCTACAGAGCCGAAACACAATCAATTTGTCCATAAAAAATGTTTCTGTGCAAATCAGGCCTTCTTGAATCCTTGTCTTTCACCAATGGAACTACTCCTTTCTCCGTAAGTCAACCTAACACTGCTTTCTTTCCATAGGAGGAAACAAGGTGGAGGGCATTCTTAAAAAAGGCATTCTTAATTGTTGCAGCATTGTAACAATGACTGGAGAGAAAGGCCTTTTTTTGGCTTTCACTCCCATTTGCTATCAGTGAAAAGACATCAAAAGTATGCTTCAGGGACTGACATTTTAATGTGCAGTCAGGGATGGAAGAATTCATCATAATGTTTTAATACTGCAGATTTCTTCATAATGGTCAGTTAAGACTAATAAATTTAAAAGTCATAACACAAGAATGAATTCAGAATGAAATATAGAGAATAAATGGCCATTTCTAGATTACATTTTTAATGTTTTATTTATTTATTTTATATAGTTTTCTATTTTTTAAAGATATTTAGATTACAGAAAGGTTACATAAAAAATAGAGGGAAATTCCCATGTGCCCCACTCCCTAACCCTCCCAAACTTTTCGGCAAAAACAACATCTTTCATTAGTGTGGTACATTTGTTACAATTGATGAACACATAGTGCAGCATTGTCCCTAAGCATGGATTATAGTTTGCATTATAGTTTACACTCTCTTCCACACAATTTTATAAGTTATGACAAGATATATATTAGCCTGTGTCTGTCATTCCAACATCATTCAAGACAATTCCAATGTCTTGAAAATGTCCATGTATTACATTTATTTTTCCCTCTCCCTCCCCTCAGAACTTCTGGTGACCACTGCCTCCACATCAATGATAAAAGTTCTTCCATTGCTAGAATTACAATAAGTCTAGAGTAGAATAATAGTAAGTCTACTCTAGTCCATCATTCTTTCCACAATCGCAAGGATTCTGGGAAGGTGATGCCCACATGACCTCTAATTAAGAGGGTTCTTAGATCCCTTGGAGCAGATAGATGGGACTATCTAGCTTGCAGTTACAGACTCTTTCTGTTCCTAGGGATGGTCATTGCCCATCATTATCACCATGTTATTTGTCCTGAGTGAGGCCAATGAACTGGATAATAAGTGTTGCAATGTTGTTGAGATTTAGGGCCCAATTGGCATATGGCCAGCCTAAAGAGTTAAGTTGGACAAATACCTATCAACTCTAGTACTAACTATAGCTTCAAATAGAAGGGGTAGAATATTCACATGGAGTGAAGCGACAAATGAGTCCAATTCTGTCACACTCAGGAGAATAAATTCCAAAGTAGGGCCTACTGACGGGGCTCCACACTCTTGAGCTGTTTGTCCTGCCTATAGTGTCTGGATGCCTCTATAGCCCTCAGGAGCCCAACTATATGAGGCAATATTTACTGTGGCAGTCAATGAAATCTTGCTGAGACATGCATAAGTGTAACCTCTAGAATGACCTCCCAACTCATTTTGGAATCTCTTAGCCATATAAACTCATTTGGCTTTATATTTTCCACTTTAATCAAGGTGTTTTTCCAGTTGAATTGCTAGTTGGTTCTTGGTAGTAATCTCTCAGTGCCAGGGAGACTCATTCCCAGGAGTCATGACCCATGCTGGGAGTCTCTCAAGAGCATATGCAGGGCGTAATATGGGAGAACAGACAAGCATGTCAAGCAATTAACATTGTTGCAAGTAGCTATGAATTTTGTTCTACAAGGAGTGAAACTTGGTGGTTGCCATTGGTCCCAAGGGGAAAGGAAGGGATGAAAAGAATAGACAGAACATGGGGCATTCTTGGAGCATTGGAATTGTTCTACATGATATTGCAAAGGTAGATGATGAATTTTGTCAAAATGTATAAAAGTGTATGTTTCATGAATTGTGGGAACGGATAAGGCAGAAAATGCTCAGCTCTCACAAAAACAATGGAAAAACAGTCAAAGGTGCCTTGAAGACCTGCTTTGGGGAGCCAGCTGACCAGAACAGTACTTCATAACTCCCAAGAGGGTGAGGAATGATGATGGAGTTTCATTCAAAGGCCATGACTACTGACAGTAAGCAGATCACTTTGGAATGTAAAAGACACCCCGGAATGTAGGAGATAAGAGCCTAGTCTCAAGATAATGAGATAAGATCTTATAGTAGCTGGGTGGGGAAACATCTTGAGCTTCTATTGAGTACTTTGTACGATAAATAAGATGTACAATGTCTGTGAATTGCAGGAATGAAAAGAGGAACTGAGCCATTAATCTTTAAGACTTCCTGATTTTAGAAAAATGTAAACTGTCAAGAATCTATTGTCTTTGTATATGCACATATATTGATTTTCTTTGTTCTAAAGCCAAAATAAAAGCCACACTTTATGATGTGGCTGGGCTCTTCTCTCCATATTGGATGGAGAGACCCCGATCCCAGTTTTTTCTTCTCTTTGTCTCTTTCTTTCTCATCCGCGGCACCATTTTCACAGACCCAGTTCCTGAATGCCAACATATGGTGCCCAACGTGGGGCCCTGAAAACGAAACTTTTCTTTCAGTCAGTGCGCAGACCAAGGAGCTCCTGAGAGCAGTTTTAAAGAAAAAGAAAACAGAAAAGTTAAGCTTCATCCTTGGAATCATCAGGGTAATGGGTAATCAGCAGTCAAACTTTGAAGAGTTCTCTAGAGTGTTAAAAACTTTATTTAAATGCACTGGTGTAACTATTAAATCCTCAGCTTTTGAGGAACTTTTTCTCTTGTACAGAAACATTGTTATTGGTTTCAGCCACAAGGGCAGGATATTTTAAACCTGAAACAATGGAAGTTAGTGATGGAAGCTTTAAAAAGGGCTCATCAAAAGGGAGAAATAATTCCCATTCATGTATGGTCTTTGTGTAGTCTTATTTCTGTTGCTCTTGAACCTTTACAATCAGATGAAGATGAAGATAGTAAACAGGATACTGCTATTGCTAGACCGATAGCAGGAAAAGCTAATGGTGATTTTAATGAAAATGTATATGAAGAGGTTAATGAACAGGCAAAAACAGATAAACTCAGGTCTAATAAAAGGAAGGAAAGGAAAAAGGAAGTTTATGAAACTTTTCCAGCGGTCACTGTGCCATCCGCTCCAAATTATGATTTATTGTCTTTTGAACCGGCATCTGCACTGCCTAAGGTATCTACTGATCCATTTTTTACAACATTTGATGACCCTCCAAAAGTTTCTGTTTTTGTGCCAGTACCATCCTCCTCAATTATGAAAAGTATAGCACAGGGAAGTAGAGAGGGAGATTCAAAGGCTATGCAACTTTTTTCTACTTTTCCGGTAACAGTAACTCAACTTCCAGTAGATGCTTACAATCCCCAAGGGGGTGTACAATATGAGCATGCTCCTATTCCTTTTAAAACTATTAAAGAATTAAAACAAGTGTGCACTCAATATGGTGTAAATTCTCCTTATACTCAAGGATTGGTGCAAGGAATGGCACAAGCAGACAGAATAATTCACTGGGATTGGGATTTGTTAGCTCGAGCTGTTCTTAGTCCAGCAGAATTTTTACAATTTAAAACTTGGTGGGCTGATGAAGCTAATCTTGTAGCACAATGAAATCAACAGCATAATCCACCAGTGCCTATTACTGCTGAACAAATATTAGGAATAGGTCAATGGGCTGGAGTTCCTTGCCAAGCACAATATGATGATATTGCCATTGTACAAGTTCGATTGTGCTGCCTAGCTGCCTGGCAACGAATCTCCACCCCTGGACAGGCTGTACAATCATTTTCAAAAATTGTTCAAGGAAATACTGAACCCTATGCGGAATTTGTAGCGAGGCTGGCAGATGCAGTCAACAAGACGGTAACTCAGCCTGACCTTAAAGAAATGCTTATTCTGATGTTGGCTTTTGATAATGCTAATAATGAGTGTAAAAAGGCTTTGCATCTGATAAAGGCAAATGGAGGTTCTTTACAGGATTATATTAGGGCATGCCAAGACATTGGGTCTAATACATATAACATGACCCTTCTTGCAGCCGCTATAAAGGGACATAGTACTATGTTTAATAATTTAAATTGCTTTAAATGTGGGAAGCCAGGTCATATAAAAAAAGATTGCCAAACCAAAACTGTTGTGAGAGCTCCATCTAGTGGCAATAATAGATCAATACCGACTCGTGTATGTCCTATATGTCAGAAGGGGTTGCACTGGCCCAAGGAATGCCATTCTAGATATCATAAAAATGGAAGTCTCATTAATAAGTTGGGAAACTTCCAAGCAGCCCTTGCTCAAGGCCCTCAGACAAACAATATGAGCACATTTCCCAGCCTAGCTTAAATCTACCCAGTCAGCAACGGAGCAGCTCACTGCGGCCTATAACAGAACTTAAGACAGTTACCAAAGGCAGTGCAGCTGTCGATCTTCCCTCAGCTGAAACTAAGTTTATTACGCCTTCACTGGGTATACAAAAAATAAGGACAGGAATTAAAGGGCCTATCCCAGAAAACAATGTAGGTTTCATTATTGGCCGTAGTAGTCTTACGACCCAAGGTGTTTTAGTGCAAACCGGGATCATTAACTCCAATTTTGATGGAGAAATTTGTTTATTAGTACAAACTTTAACTCCCTATCAAATTGAATCAGGAGATAGCATAGCTCAACTTCTTTTATTGCCGTATTGTAAACCTCCTATAAAACGTGCAGAGGAATTCAGTTCTATTGGGAGTGAAATTTTTTGGCAAACAGCAATTGGGGATGAAAGGCCTGAAATTACAATAAAAATAAATGGAAAGATATTTTTAGGATTGGTGGATACCGAGGGTGATGTCTCTATTATTGCTAAACGATATTGGCCACAAGCTTGGACTTTGCAAAAGGTGCCTACAGTTTTCACTGGCGTTGGAACAATGACAGATGTTTACCAGAGTACTCAGATATTTAAGGTAGAAGGTCCAGAAGGACAAGAGGCTGCTTTGCAACCTTATGATGCGGATGTAGGACTTAATTTATGGGGAAGAGATTTATTATACCTATGGGGAGCTTATTTGAATATTCCTCACGTTTCTGATACAGCTAAACATCTTATTACTCATATGCAATATGCTCCCCCTTCCGGACCTGAAACGTGACTTACTGGAGACTACCATGGCCTAGGATATTCAAATTTAAAGTAGGGGCTACTGTTACAAAGGGCTTCGCATTGCCTTTAAAATGGCTAACAAACAAACCTATCTGGGTAGAACAGTGGCCCCTTCCGAAAGAAAAATTGGAAGCCCTGAAAAAACTAGTGCAGGAGCAGGTAATAGCAGGGCATATTGAGCCCTCTACTAGTCTGTGGAATTCTCCAGTTTTTGTAATTAAAAAGAAATCTGGCAAATGGCGCATGTTAACTGATTTGCATGAAATTAACAAAGTTACTCAACCTATGGGGTCTTTACAGCCTGGTTTGCCATCCCCAACTATGATCCCACAAAATTGGCATATTATTATTGACTTAAAAGATTGTTTCTTTACTATTCCTCTTAATCCAAATGATAGAGAAAAATTTGCATTTACTATTCCTTCTATTAATCATTCAGCTCCTACTGAATGATATCAGTGGAAAGTTTTAC
>JAQZBX010084764.1:0-13202 GCA_029593785.1 Cabassous unicinctus | reverse complement strand
AAAATATAATTGGATCATGCTTGTAAACTGATCTGTTAATCTGGGCATGATTAGGTTATGATTACGGTTTTGAGCCCCACCGCTTGGTGGGTGGGGAAACAAATATAAAAGGCATGGCAAGAACAGTTTTGAGAAGCCATTTTTGAGAAGCAGTTTTGATGTTGGAAAGAAGGCCCCAGGAGAAGAGAAGTGAGCCATTCGCCTGATAGTCTACAGCTGACCTTGTGAAGGAACCAAAGGAGCTAAGCCCAGAGAGAAACGCAGCCCCGGGAAGAGAGGAACCCAAGAAGCCTGAACCCTGGCAAACGTCGGCAGCTGTCCTGCTCCAACATGTGGCAATGAACTTTGGTGAGAAGAAACTTAATGCTTTATGACCTGGTATCTGTGGACTTCTACCCCAAATACCCTTTGTAAAGACCAACCCATTTTTGGTATTTTACATTAGCACCCCTTTGGCTGACTAATACAGCTGGTTACCTCTACAATCAACTAAGGAGATTGCCGTCAGCAATGAGTGACATCTCATCCAATCAGTTGAAGACATTAAGAGGGGAAGTGATTTCAACATTGAGAGAGAATTCCCTTCTTTACTTCAGACAGCCAGCATCTCCTGGGAACTCAGGAAGCAACTTCATTGGAGTCCCTGGTTTGCAGCCCCTGGTTTGAGGAATTTGTACTAGTGCATCCCTATGCCTATGTAAGACAATATTATAAAATCTCATACTATTAACAGAGATCTCCTGCCAGTTCTGTTTCCCTAGAGAACCCTGACTAATACAGTTCAGTACTGGGAGTAGCTCTTGAGAAACAGAATATTAAAAATGGGTTTCTGAATTAGTTCTGGGATTTTTGCAATTAGCTCTCTACTCTGATTAGATTCAAGGGCACTAATGACTCTTTCCAATAATCAAGGGGCCACTGACAATCCATGGTGTGAGTTGGCAATAGAGGTATGCAAAATATCACCACTGGATATGACCACCTCCATGCTTATAAGAGGCAAGGATCTGGGTGAGAGTGTTTTTAACACCTTAACAGAGTTTTGTGGAGTTAAAAGGTACAATGATGTTAGCTGACTGTTCCTAAATATGCTGAATAGTTACAAAAGAAAGGAATGAGCTGAAGGCTTCAAATTTGCAGCTTAAGTGCTACATGAAAGACATGAAAGTTTTTATATGTGCTGTGAAAGAAAATCTTGTTTTGTTCAACTGCAGACATGAGATCTCTGAAAACTAGACTCAGAGTCTCATTGTACAAAAAAACAGAGTTACAATGGAATCTAAAATCTCAACCTTCTAGAGTGTCTGCTGTTTAAGTGAAGGCATTGATTGGAAAGGAGTGGAACCCTGAGGATTGGAGTGGAGACATATGGATTGATGATGATATTGGTGGGTATATTGAAACCGTAAATTCTGCTAAGCCTTTACCAGGTAAACCTGAAATGGTCTGTGCTGTGGAGACCACGCAATGTCAAGCTTGTATCACCCAGCCTCCAGCCTGCCCCAGGGAGTCTGCACCTCCTCCCTGCCCTGAGGCAAGCACCACTCAACCTCAAGCCTGCACTGCCCAAACTACAGCCTGCCTCAAGGAGTCTCCATTTCCTCCCTGAGTTTGGGTGATGGAAACCATCACCCAAACTCCACCCTGCCCTGAGGAGTCTACCTTCAAATTCCCACCTGAAGAGATTAATCCTGTCTCCTGAATTAATCCTGAAACTGCAAAAGAATGGCCCATGGTCAATAGCTTGCAAGACATTTCTAATTCTTTTCCTTACCTATCCCCAAGACTCTTCTTCTTTTCCAGACCTATAACTAGACTAAAATCACAACAAGCCCCCAAAGGTGAAGTAGAAAGTGTGACCCATGAGTCAGTATGCTCTACTCTAAAAGAACTGGATGAGTTTTCCAATTATATAGACAGAAATCAGGGGAATGTATGTGGGAATGAATATTAAGGGTGTGGGATAAGGGAAGGAATATAAAGTTGGATCCGGCTTAATTTATTAATATGGGCCCACTAAGCAGAGATTCTAGATTCAATGCTATAGATAGAGGGGTTAGAAAGGGTTCTAACAGTTTATTTGGGTAGCTGGCTGACACATGGACCAAAAAATTGTCTAGAATGTCTGAGGTTGAGATGCCTGATTTACCCTGGTATATTGTAGATGAGGGGATCCAAAGGCTTAGAGATATTGGAATGCTAGAAGGGATTCACTGTTTAAGACCTGCCCACCCACCCCAGGGATGTCCAGAGGACACATATTTAACCAGGACTGTGAGGATATTTATATGTTTAGGGAAGTTCATCTTCCCTGAAGAGCTCTGTCTTTGCACTTCTCTGTAAGCCAGATATTACTGTGGGAACTACTGTCACTGAACAAGAATCCTTAAACACTAGGAGGACAATGAGATCTCAGGCTGTCAGAAGCCAAGTAGCAGCACTTAAACGTCAAAGACAGGGTGGCTATGGCTACCACAATGAAAGGCAGACTCAAAGCACCAATCAAAAGCATCTGAGTTGCATAGACCTATGATATTGGCTAATAGATCTTGGGGTATGCAGAAGTAAAATATATGGGCAGTCTACTAAATTCCTACTTGATCTGTATAACCAGCAGAGTTCTAGGTCAAGTGAATAAAACCTTAACTTGAATTACAGACACAAAGAGTCCCGGCCCTTTAATCAATTCCCAAATATAAGACAGTTAATCTTCCTTCCAAATTTCCCCAAACAGACCTTTAGCCTTTTACCAGAGTGATTTTGCATTAGGGAAAAGGGAATGATAAGACATTTTGGGGATTATTAGACACTGGCTCAAAAGTGACATTAATTCCAGGAGAACCAAAACATCACTGTAGTCCAACAGTCATAGTAAGGGCTTATAGAGGCCATGTGATTGATGCAGTTTTAGCTCAGGTCCATCTCACAGTGGGTCCAGTGGACCTCTGGCCCCATTTCATGGTTATTTCCCCAGTTCCAGAATGCATAATTGAAATAGACATACACAGTAACTGGCAGAATCCTCACATTGATCCCTGACATGCGGAGCGAACACTATTATGGTAGGAAAGGTCAAGTGGAAACCACCAGAACTGTACCTATCTAGCAAAATAGTAAATCAAAAGCAATACAATATTTCTAGAGGGATTTCAGAGATCAGTGCCACCATGAAGGATTTGAAGGATGCAGGTGTGGTGATTCCCACTACATCCCCATTCAACTCTCCTATTTTGACTGTGCAGAAAACAGATGGATCTTCGAGACAATAGATTATCGTAAACATAACCATGTTGTGCAGTTGTGCATTGCTTGAGCAAATCAACACATCTGGTACCTATTATGCAGCTATTGATCTGGCAAATGAGTTTTACTCAATTGCCATTAGTAAGGACCACCAGAAACAGTTTGCTTTCAGCTGGCAAGGCCAGCAGTATATCTTCACTGTCCTGCCTCAGGGGTATATCAACTCTCCAGCCCTATGTCATAATATTGTCTGCAGGGAACTTGATCTTCTCTCCCTCCCACAAGACATCACACTGGTCCATCATATTGATAATATCATGGTGATTAGACCTAGTGAGCAAGATGTAGCAATTACTCTAAACTTATTGTTAAGGCATTTGTGAGAGAGGATGGGAAATAAATCCAACAAAAATACAGGGGCCTTCTGCCATGGTAAAATTTCTAGGTGTCCAGTAATGTCGAGTATATTGAGATATCCCTTCTAAAATGAAGGATAAGCTGTTGCATTTGGCCCCTCGTACGACCAAAAAAGAGGCACAACGCTTAGTTGTCTCTTTGGATTTTGGAGACAACACCATTGTCCAAAGTTGGTCTCTTTGGATTTTGGAGATAACACAGTCCTCATTTGGCTGTGCAACTCAGGTCTATTCACAAGTGTCCAAAAAAGCTGTTGTTTTGTGTTGGAATGGAACAAGCGGAGGCTCTGTGACAGGTCCAGGCTGCTGTGCAAGCTGCACTGCCACTTGGGCAATATGATCCAGCAGATCAAATGGTGCTGAAAGTGTCAGATGCAAAAAAAGATGCCGTCTGGAGACTTTGGCAAGCCCCTATGGAGAATCACAATGCAGACCCATAGGATTTTGAAGCAAAGCCCTGCCATCCTCTGCAGATACCTACACTCCTTTTGAGAAATAGCTTTTGGCCTGCTACTGGACCTTAGTAGAGACTGAATATTTAACCATGGGCCACCAAGTTACCATGAGACCTGCATTGCCTATCATGATCTGGTTATTGTTAGGCCCACTAATCCATAAAATTGGGTGTGCACAGCAGCACTCCATCATAAAGTAGAAGTGATATATATAAGACAGGGATCAAGCATTTCTTGAAGGCACAAGTAAGTTACATGAGGAAGTGCCCAAATTACTATGGTCACCACTCCTGCCATGTTACCTTCTCTTTCACAGCCCACAGCTATGGCCTCTTGGGGAGTACCTTACAATCAATTGACTGAGGAAGAAAAAACTCAGGCCTGGTTTACAGATGGTTCTACACAATATGCAGTTACCACCTCAAAGTATATAGCTGTAGCACTGCAGCTTTCTGGGACATCTCTGAAGGACAGTCATTAGGGCAAATCCTCCCACTGGGCAGAAATTCAAGCAGTGCACCTTGTTCATTTTGCTAGGAAGGAGAAATGGTTGGAGGTGTATTTGTACACTGATTCATGGGCTGTTCCAATGGTTTTGCTGGATGGTCAGGGACTTGGAAGGAACATGATTGGAAAATTGGTGACAAAGAGGTATATGAAAAGGTCTTTCTGAGTGGGCAAAAATATGAAAAAAAAATTGCGTTCCACATGGATTCTCACCAAAAGGTGAACAGCAAAGGAAGATTTTAATAATCAAGTAGATAAGATTACCAACTCTGTGGCTAGCACTCAGCCTCTTTCCCCAGCCACTCCTGTCATTGCTCAATGAGCTCATGAACAAAGTAGCCATGGTGGTAGGATGGAGGTTTTACATGGGCTCACCAACATGGACTTCCCCTTCACCAAGGCTGACTTGGCTACAGCCACTGCTGAGTGCCCAATCTGCCAGTAGCAGAGACCCACACTTAGCCTCCGATATGGCACCATTCCCCAAGGTGATCAGCCTGCTACCTGGTGGCATGTTAATTACATTGGACCACCTCTATCATGGAAGGGGCAGTGATTTGTTCCAATTCGAATTGACACATACTCCGGATATGGGTTTGCCTTCCTTTCCTGCAATGTTTCTTCCAAAACTTCCATTCACGGACTTACTGAATGTTTTATCCACAACTATAGCATTCCAAAAAGCATTGCTTCTGATCAAGGAACCCACTTCACAGCAAATGATGTGCGGGAATGGGTACATGCTCATGGAATTCACTGGTCTTACCATGTTCCCCATCATCCTGAAGCAGCTGGATTAATAGAATAGTGGAATGGCCTTTTGAAGACTCAATTACAGTGCCAGATAACTGGCAATACTTTGCAGGGCTGGGGCAATGTTCTTCAGGAGGTTGTATATGCTTAAAGTAGAGTCCACTCTATGGTGCTGTTTCTCCCATACCTAGGAGTCAGGGGTCCAGGAATCGAGGGGTGGAAAATTTTTGCTTTCTGTCCCTGCAACCTTAAGCTGTGCTGGTCCACAGGTCTTATTTCGAAAAGGAGTGCTTCCACACATAATAATTCCATTGAAGTTAAGACTGCCACCTGGCCACTTTGGGTTCCTTGTGCTTCTGAATCAACAGGCAAAGAAGGAAATTATGAACTGGCTGGGGTGATCAATCCTGACTATGAAGAGGAAATAGGACTGCACCTACACAATGGAGATAAAGAAGAGTTTGCCTGGAATACAGAAGATCCCCTAGGACATCTCTTAGTAGTACCATGCCCTGTGATTAATGTCAATCAAAAATTGCAACAACCCAATCCAAGCAGGACTAACAATGGCCCAGAATCTTCAGGAATGAAAGTCTGGGTAACTCCACCAAACAAAGAACCATGGCCAGGGAAGTGATTGCTGAGGGTAAAGGGAACATAGAATGGGTAGTGGAAGAAGGTAGTGATGAAGACAAACTTCAACCACATGACCAGTTACAGACAGTAATGGCGATGAATATTTTTTCCTTGTTTAGTTATGAGTATGTTTGTATATGTTCATAAAACCAATATCTTTGTTCTCTCCTAACCTTTTCCCTTACCATATCACATGAGTTTTATTAGATTAATGTCATAGTATTTAAGGATGTCAAGTTTAAGAATGAATATTACCCAAGGACTTACACACTATTCTGGAGTGAATTAGTGAGTTTCTGGTTATACACAGGATAGTTGAATATTGTTAGGTGGAAGTAGGTATGTGTGTGTGTGTGTGTGTGTGTTATTGTTTTTATTTAGAGACTAAGTATGGTTTAAGGTGATATGTGTATGGCTGCCAAGTTGACAAGGGGTGGACTATGATGGTTAGGTTAATGTGTCAACTTGGCTAAGTAATGGTGCCTAGTTGTTTGATCAAGCAAGCACTGGGCTATTTGTAATACAAGGGCATTTCATGGATTTAATCATCAGTGAATTGATTACAGATTGCATAGTTGGCTGGTTACATCTACAATCAGCTAAGGAGATTGCCATCAGCAATGAGAGACATCTCATCCATTCTGTTGAGACCTTAAAAGTGGAAGTGATTTCAGCATTGAGAGAGAGAATTCCGTTCTCCACTTCAGACAGCCAGCATCTCCTAGGAATTCATCAAGGACCTTCATCAGAGCACCTGTCCTGAGGAATTTGGACTTGTTCATCCCAACAGTTGTGTGACATAATTTTATAAAATCTCATATTATTACAGATAGCTCCTGTCAGTTCTGTTTTCCTACAGAACCCTGACTAATACACCTCATATTATATTACCTACTTTCTTCTGTAGCATTCTAATACATTCTCACAGTTTAGGTAAGCTAAGTATCTGTTGTTTTTTTGTGTTTTTTTTAGGGACACTACATATGGAATCTCTCATATGTATTTAGTGAATGAATTTTATATAAAAATAAAAATAACTAGAGATTCTGGTACCTTCAGAACTAGTGTTAAAAGATTCCCCAAAGGAAATTTTCTATTACTCTGGTGTATTTATTTTTACATTTGTCCTTGTCCTAAGTGACTTAAAGTTAATTTATTATTATTTGCATATAAAATTTTCTACTTTGATATATTTCCCCTATAATTATATGTTTATTGAGACAAGAAAGAATCTTTTTTATACTAACCAAAGATCTCTTTTAATCTAGTATTACGGTTTATAAATTTAACACTGGGTTTGTAAGCACTCAATAACATTGGTAAGGATGGTGATAACATCAATATAAGCAATGCTTACCAGATTTTTAAAAAAGATTATATTTTGATTACCCTGGAAAATATGACTTTGTTTTAAGGATGTTTCAATTATGTTGTAAATAAGTATATTATTTTTTCATAGTAACACTAAATCACCTAAGATTAATTATAAATTTCAATTAGTTTTTAATGATCGCTTTGATTTCAAAGCAAAGAAAACCATATTAAATAAACAAATATAGTACCTTTTTAGAAATTAGCAAGCCTTCAACACGTTAATGAGAATCCCAATGTGTTATCATTATTTTGCTGTTTTCTTTTTTTTAGGAGGTACTGGTGATTGAACCTAGGACCTCGTACATGGGAAGCAGGCACTTAACCACTGAGCTATGTCCACTCCCCAATGAAAGCTGGTTTTTTCATTTGTTTGTTTGTTTTGGGGCGGTACCAGGGATCAAACCCTGGACCTCGCACATGGGAAGCAGGTACTCAACCATTTGAGCTACAGATGCTCCCCTGAGCTACACTCACTCTCCCACTCATTTTCATTGCATTCAGTTTGTTGAAAATTCATTAAAGTATTTATATGTATGAGTTTAATTTTAATGGGGATTGAAAACAAATTTATATCAGAAATATGTGTGCAAAGAGTTTCACTGGTGATAAAGACTGATACATTTGAAAGATACAGGACTTGTAGTTACTTGGCTTCAAATCCAGCCTTGGAAACACTTATTAGTGAACAAACATCCTGCGTCAGATGGTGTTGTAAATTCACGGTGTCATATCAGTGAGTAAAATCATGTCGTCCTTATGCTGGTGAAGCTTACAGCCTAGTGAGTGGGATACTTTATCAAATAATCATTTTTTAAATGTAATAACCAAATAAACAAAAACCTATGGAGATACTGTGTACAGGATTTTATGAGAATTTTTGAAGCTGGGTTGACAGAGTTAGGGAGATAGAGAAAGAGAGCTATTGGGATAAGATCTGAAAAATGGATAGAATTAGCTAGCTGGGAAGAGGAAAGGAAAAAAAGTCAGGTGCAAATGTCTTGCAGCAGGAAGAGGTAGGTAAACATCAGGAAGGAAATAGCTATTGTGGCGAAACAGAGAGCCAGGAAAAGACTGAAACAGCATGAGGCTGAAGGACAGAGAGGGGTGAGACCTCGTAGGCCCTTGCAGGTACAATAAAGGTTTTCTTACATATGCAAAGGTAGGTCAAGTATTACAAAATGATGCTCAGATTCACACTTAAAAAAAGATATATACAATCAAAAAAATAAATAAGTAAAGCAGAACAAAAAGTAAAACTGAGATGGATTGTCCACAGTAGGATCTAATACTGGAGGAAAGTAGATCAGACTGGGTCTATTGAAGAAATAACAATAAAGATATAAATAAGTCATTCAACTTCTCTGGCTGTCATTTTATTCAAACATAAAATAACGGGGTGGATTGGATGCTTTCTAAGATCTCTTTTTTTTTTTTTTCTTAACATTCTAGTAATCATATAATTTGGAAGTGAAACCCAATATTAATGGGCAGGATGCTGGTAATAGAAAGAAAAGTTACTAAAATCTTAGGCCCCCACCTTCTTGGACAAAGGTCTCCTTGGTCTTATTGCAACAGAGATATTTTAGTTGGAAGACAAAAGACAATGAAATTGTATTTTGTTTTGTTCTGTTTTGTTTTTTCCTGTTTCTAGAGAACAAATTTGCCTTTTCAGCAAAATGTCTGTGGTTTCCCAAGAGGGAAGACAAATCAGCGCTGTCTTAGCTGACCTAATGGGTTATTTTCATGCTTTAGGGGAAATCATAAGAGAAATTTCTGTAAATTGGAAGGAAAAAAAAAAGAGACAAAGAAAATATCCCAAGAGTCCTTTTAAGAGCATGTGCTTGGCTCTCCTCTCACTCCACGTTTGCCTTAGTGATCAGTTTATTCACGCCATGACTACAAATATCAATTCTGTAAGGATTAATCTCAAATTTGTATCCATTCACTATCAATCACTGTAATTTCATAGTTTTTACTACCTCCTAAACATTAATAAGCAACAAAGATAAAACAGGAAAAATTAAATATAATTCTACATATATAATAATACGGCAAATTATAAAATACTTAGCACTGTTTGATAATGAAAATACTACTTATAAAACCTGTGGTATCCAGTACTTAAATAGTCTTATAGGAATACATTTGCAAAAGTAAAGGCTGAAAATGAATGAGTTAAAAATTCAGTATAAGAAGCTAGGAACAAAAGAACAAACAGAAGAATAAACCCAAAGAACACAACAGAGAGAAAATTATATCGTAAAGAACAGAAATTAATGAAAGGAAAAACAAATTAAAAAAAGCAAAATGACTAGTAAACTTGACAAGCCCCTGCAAAGAAATATTAAGAAAAAAAGACAGAAGCCAAATACAAACAATATTCAAAATGCAAAGGATATGGTTATACATGTAGCAGAGAGTAAAAGAATTAAAAAATATTATAAACAACTTTATGCCAAAAATAGAGATTCAATGAAAAGGAAAATTCCTAAATTAATATAAATTACTAAAATTGACTCAGTAAGAAAAGGAAAATATGTTTTTAAAAAATAGATATCATTTTTTAATGGGCATAAAATTCTCCCAGGAAAACACCAGGATCACATATGTTTACAGATAAATTCTTGTGGACATTTGAAAATTCCAATAATTAAAGCTCTTTCAGAGAATGGAAAAGAGGAGACATTGCATTCTCCCTTTCTGCATTGAACTATTGAGACCAATATAACCTTGTTATCAAACTACCAGAGAAGGACAAAACAAGAAAACAAATTTACAGGTCACTGTCACTCATGTAACATAGATTTCAAAAGCCTAAGGAAAATATTAGCTAACTAAATCTTGTACAAAAAAATATAAAAAATTACATCTTGGATTTACTCCAAGAGTAATAGGTTGTTTTAAAATTAGTTAATCTATTAATATAATTTAATACATTAAAATAATAAAAGCAAAAATAACACAATTATTTTTATCTCACAAAACAAAACAATGCAGCAAGCATTATACTCATTGGTAATATTTTTAAAACCTTTCCACTGAAATCAAAATTGAGAAAAATATTCCTGTAGTCACTTTTTCTATTCAACATTGTGCTATGAATTTTAGTGCAATTTGACAAGAAAAAATATATAAAAGTAGAATCAAAACTGTTATTTGCAGATAATATGATTTTCTGTTAAAATCAATAGCATTGTTTAGCAAGATTGCTGAATATAAGATTAATATATTCAAAATTTTTCCCTATATTTCATTTTATTTATTTTCATAGTTATTTTAAGTATCATTTTCTGAGAGTGATAAATTTAAATTGTATGTGATATGATACCATAAGAATACCTTGCAAATTAGAAAAGAGATAAATATACTCTTTACTTATAAAATGTATAATGAAATTAACATGTGTCTTCCTAGATCCCCGGTGGTCAAAAATGTTTTATTATGTCACATGCATATTTAACTAATTTTTCATTTTTAACTACTTTATTTCAGACAAATGATTCAGTAAGTTTTTCTAAAAGTTAAAATCAAAGTGTCCCATGAAATATTTCTGTGGTTATATTAACAGAGTTCAAGTTATAGCTTTATTTAAAAATGTTAATATTATTTATTTATAAATGCTAATACTAATTCATTTAGATCTTCTCTACTGATCAGGATTATTAAAAAATATTTTAAATATATGCTTACTATACATTCTAAGTCCAGAAACTCTAGACTTTAAAACCTAGAAAAGTCATACTTAACAATTTTAGATAAATCAAAAGCTTAACACTCAAAGGAAAATCTAGAAATTTCAAAAATGGGTATTTATTTTAAATCAATTCACAAATTTTTTAATCAATGATTGAACATTTTCATTTCTCAACTAAAACAAATAAATATTTTATTCTGACAAAATATTTTGTAAGTGATAAATATTTAAGTACTTTTTCTAACAGTTTTTATTCATTGTAAAGACAATGTAGACTATTGCTATGTATATTGTTATTAGAACTGAAGAAGTAAAAAAGTGAAGATGACTGAACTATACGGCAGGCAGCCAAGTGTTGGGAAGCTTTGCGGTATTGGGAGTAGATATGGCTGAAAGAAGAGACTTTCACTTTACTGTAATCTTGCTGCTAAGATTTGAACTTCATGCTGAAACACTGCTCCAGTATTAACCTTGACCCAATGCTCATGTTCATTTGATCTTTTCCTTTCTTCTTCTAATTATTCCCTGTGGCAGGGACTTCTAGGTACCTATCTTATACCCGGTCTCATTCCTGCTTACAGAGAGAATCACGAATTATTTTCAGAGTCACAATGTGCCAGTTAAACATACTTGCTCCCCCAACTTCTCTTGTATCTATTGATGATATGTGGCACACTTCTGAACAATAGGCTGTAGACAATAGTCCCATCAAATGACTTCACTTTTCAAACAAAGCTTCCCTGGGAGATAAACTTTGGAAACCTTTTATATTCTTCCTGCCTAGAACCTGGGTAAAAATGCCTAGAAGTGCAATGGCCATATCTTATGACAATGATGACAAAAGACACCTACTACATTGGTGAAACAGAAAGAATCATTGCTAATCCTTTTGGCAAAAAGATAAAATTATAATATGTGAAATTATAAAAATCCATTCTTTTATTTAGCATGTATTTATTGAGTATTCACTGTATAATAGTGAGGAATCAACACAACTGTACATATTCCAGGCTACATAGAAGAAGTCAGATATAAAGATGCAGAAATAGGAAGAAAGTCTACCAGTTACTGAGGAAGGATTTTATTTCATAGGACAAGGATTTCCAGTCTGAGGAAAATTGAATTCCAAGCCAGGAATGCCCCATGAGGCTATATAATCATGGGCCATGACACCAGCAAGCTTTTGCTTATTATGTTCAGCAGATAATTTATGCCAAGGTGACCATAATAAGATTCTGAGAGCTTCAAATTAAAATGTTCTTATTGTCGGGGGTTTAAATGAAGGGTAATCTGTTTTATATTTGTAAAAGATAAATGGTTCAAATTTTAAATTCAGCTAAATAACTTAAATATATGTTTTTATATTTCCTTAATTCGGATGAGTTTTATTTATATCATTAAGTGTGTAAGTATATTAAATAATCATCATTCATTACTAAAAGTTCAATTTACTTGAAAAAGATTAATATTTCTTAGATGATTAATGTTTTTGGAAAAGTGGTTGGGTCATCAGAATTTCCTTTGGTACCCAGTTAAAAATTCAGAGTCCTAGGCATAACTTAAACTTACAAAATCAGAATCTCTAAGGATGAGTCCTGTAAATCTGCATTTTAAATAAGCTAACTGGCTGATGCACATGAAAGCTTGGGAACCACTGCCCTCCATTTATTTATTCATAACAAAAACCATCTGCTTATCTGCATTGAAAAAACAACCTGGATTGTCATCAAACATCTGTCCTCATGATTGCCAGGTACCTTGCTCTTCTAGCCTGATTGGATTTCTTCCTGTTGGTTATAGATGGGTCCAGTGCCCAAGTGCTTACTTATGTTTAAAAAGGATTCCTCTTTTACAGGTATGGCTCTCATCTACTTGTACGTAAGACCAGTTCTCCAATTAATTTATGGAGTGGAAAACCTTCTGATCTTTGCTCTTATATGAATCTCTGTTTATCTTAAAAGAGAAAATGGAATCTTATTTTGCTGCCATTTTGTTTTCCTGAAATCATTTTGAAAGGCTGTGCTTCAGATTCCAATCTCTTTATTACCACTCATTTTACTTCTGTCTTTATAGTTTAGTTGAGCAAAAAACTTTTTTGAAGTTGTCATATACTTTGTCAGACTT
>JAQZBX010084763.1:0-13214 GCA_029593785.1 Cabassous unicinctus | reverse complement strand
CAATAATATTTTTCTAAGCCCTTAAAATATAATTTTATCATGGTTGTTTGATTTTATGAATATATTGTTATGTTAATAAATTATATTTATTAACTGATATAAATTTGAAAATGTACTGAATCACAATTTACTATGAAACATTTTGAAATACTTCTTTTTTTTTAGTACTTCTTCTAGTTAACAACAACCAAAAACTTTGTTAATTTTATTGCTAATAAGCACCGTTACAATTTTAGTCACAAGAGTATAGTAAAAATCCCATATCTTGAAAGAAAATTGGCTCCTCTAGGTGGGGGAAATTAACGAGCTCTCTAGGTCCCCTGAGAGACATGATCCATATGGGTTCATCCTAAATAATAACCATTTTTATAAATAATCTAGAAGCACAATTGTTCCTATGGCTATGGGTAAATATGAATTTCTTGGAGAAGTGACTAGCTGAATTTTAATAAGGAAAGAATGAAGCAAGATCACAGATTTTGTAAATTTTCCACAATTGTGCAAAAGAAATATTCATATTACAGAAGGTAAAAGTGTTTCCTCATTTCTCAGGTATATTTGTAGCCTTTAATTAATATGTTTTTAAAAATGGCTAATATAAAATGCACTGAGACATCTGTGATATGATTCAAAATCATTACCATAATTTTTTCTTACTCTTATTATAAATTGATTCTCATGGAAAATCTGAAAGTTTCTGATTCTGGTTTTATTTTTGTTGTTAATTTTACAAATGATATTGATGATATGTTTATGATTCATAGGCTGTATTCCAATTCTGAAATATGAGTCAAATTCCCAAGAAATTGAATGAGTGAAACCACCATCAATTAAATACTACCTAAACTAGTTTTTAAAGGATGGCTAACAAATTCAGAACCAACAATGATTTACCATAGCATTTCATATAAATCAATTTTCTGAGTAAAATAGTCCTTCATATATGAATGGATTTGTAGATATATACAGTGAAGTTTAACTATGACAATTTTGAAATTTATTTTCAGGATATTAAGAAATAAGATTCTTATTATGCTTTTTATTTCATATGTTTAACAATTGAGGAGGATTAAATATACCATGCATTTATTTCACATTAAGAAATTGTAAAGTAAATATTTTCTACATATCCCTGAGGTAATAAGGAGCAGGGAAAAAACATGAAATTTCTCTCACTCTTATGACCAACATTGTCACTATGCACTCTGAATTTAGCCTAGGGAAATTTTAGAAATTTACAGAGCACATGGAAAGAAGCAATCTGAAGACAAAGAGGATGGGGATGAAACTTCTAAGGATGAATATGCATGTGTCATTTGATGAAAATCATCTGGAATTTTTGTTTTGTCCAATAACTACTTCTTATGTAAATACATCAAATTACTGAGAATTGTTTTTGAAATTTAATAAACTTTCTGACAAAAGGACTTTGTCTTACTCATAAAATTAAGGTTATAAGAAAAATTCATAATGGAAAACATTATTATATTAAGATAATTTACATAAATATTTTGCAAAAATCCTATGAATTCTTATGAATACAATCAATGAGAGTAAATCAACATCATTTATATTACCCACATAAAATGCTAATCAAATTTTATGCTACTTTGAGATAACAAATGGATGGTACATAAAAAATAATTATTAATAAAATTATCTTTATAATATTTTATAGTTATGCCTCCATTTAATTATGCCAATTATAAAATTAAATAGTTCTCAAATGAGATCTTCAAGATTATTGGTTTTATAATTGAAAGTGTAATTAAGACTGAAATAGTATATCTTATGACTCGGTATGCTTCAATTCAAGCAAAAGTAAAATGATTGTGGTTTTAATAATTATTTTGAATAAGAAGATTTCTGTAAAATCTAGAATAGCATGTAGGCAATATATCTGGACAGAAAATTAGTCATTTTTCAAATATTGTAAGTCATGCCTGATGAAAAGAAATACACTTAAGGAAGAAGAACATTATGTGGAATGCATTTCTTAGACATTGTGTCAGTAGCAAAGATAAACTAGAGAGAGAGGAAGGAAACTTTGGAAAACACTGAAATGGGAAAGAGGAAACAATTAGAATCTCAAGAGAATCAGTTTTTATTTTTGAGTTTGCTGCAAAGGATGAGAGAAAGGACTCATAGGATGAAAAGGCTCAAAGGATGAAAGAAAGAGACATGAGGCATACTTCATCTATTGTCCTTGGATTAAAATGATTCTGAGAGGTACCTCAGAATGATTCCTAACTGTGTTACTGAAACCAATTGTTACTCAACTGGCCAAACCTGGGTGATATTAGCAATCATCCTTATCACCTGGTACATGAGAATAGTTGTTCAGTGTTCAAACAAAAGGACTAATGCAGAGGCTTTCTTACTATGAGTATCTGGAATTAATCTTTGTTAATCCATAAAATGGGAAAATAATTACTGGATGTCTCCTGGCATTGTTTGGAAAGATAGTTTATTAGAATACTATAAATAGGAAGCATAACTTAAAGATTTATGGGACTTGATATCATTTTAAATAATTTGATGTATTTAGATTATCTGATCATATAAATGCTGAAATTGGCATATTAGAGCAGAGTTAGGAAAGAAAGTGTAAGGGGAAATATGTGAATTCATTGATTTCAAAATACTGTCTTAGGTCCCTGTAAGCTGAATTGCTTAAGATATACAAATTCTCATTGATTCCCATGGTGTTGGCATTTTCTTTGTGAGTAATGTGGACTATTTCCATTTGATTTTAATATATTCTTAACATTTTAACATTTTGACTACAGGGAAATGGCAGCATATTAGAAAAAATGGACAATCTAACTATCTTCACTGAATTCCACCTTATGGAACTCTCAACCTCCTGAGAACTCCAAATCCTGCAAGGTCTGTTCTTCTTAATGATTTATCTGAGAGCCCTGATTGGGAATTTTCTAGCTGTTACTGTCGTTGTAACTGACCCTCATCTGCACTCTCCAATGTACTTTTTTCTAGGAAGTTTATCCCTCATAGGCCTTTGCTGCATTTCAGTTACTGTTCCCAAAACAGTTGTGAGTTCTCTGTCAGACCTTAAATTGATTTCTCTCCCAGCATGTGCTGCTCAGATTTTCATGTCTATCATGCTTATAATGACAGAGCTTTCTTTCCTTGTGGTGATATCCTATTATCGCTATATTGCCATTTGCCACCCTCTGCACTATGGACTCACCATCACCCCACGTCTGTGCACAAAGGCAGCTGGTGGCTCCTTGGCATGTGGGTTGGTCTATTCTGTTATCCACACAAGCATGATCTTCAAGTTTCCCTTCACAGGGTCCAATGTGATCCATCAATATTTCTGTGATGTACCTCAAATTGTGAGAATCTCTTCTTCAGACGTTCAGTTTTCCAAGTTAATGGCCTTAGTTCTTAGTTCTTTTATTCGATTAGTACGTTCTGCTTTTGTGCTGAAGTCCTACTTTGATATATTTTCAATGGTGCTTAGGATGCATTCTGTTGAAGCCTGTAACAAAGACCTATCCACATGTACCCCACAGTTGGCTATTCTAATTTTCTTTTTAATTTCTGGGTTGATTGCTGCCCTTAGCCCTGTTGAAAATAAAGCATGTCTCAATAATCTTCTCATGGCTGTCTTCTATTCCATAGTGCCTTTGATCATAAATCCCATCATCTATAGCCTATAGAACAGAGAGATTAAAACTGCTCTATGAAGAATGTTCAACAGATATTTTGAACATCAAAGCATGTTTACTGGATTAAAAATTCTAAAAAATAATGGAATGAAGTTAATTTACAGTTGATATAAGTCCTTGGATTTGATTCTATCCCTATTGAATATATAAAATTTGTTTCCTGCACAACCTTTTGCTGCTTACATAAATGACAGTGTGCTATGCAACTGTGTTTTAACTTTTTAAATCCATGCATTTGTGTAATATGCACATTTTCAGGAAAACTTTCCTCACATTTTTATTATTTTGGATTGTTTGGATGATTTTTTGGTAAAAACAAAGAATTATATCATATGGAGAATGCCATGGATGCTTATTTTAACAGGTGCCTATACATTTCAGAGACCTTCAAAGTACAGGAGCTTACCACTCTGAAAGAAAATTGATTGTTTTGAATTAGAAAATTCAATTCAATTTACTTTCTTTGCCTTCATCTTCCTACAAATGGCTGCACCAAGAACTAAAGTGATTTTAATTGAGACACAACTGCAGAATTAAGGACACAGAATAGATCCAACAATTAGCTCCCCATTAAAGGAGCTTCCCTCATTGAAATGTGGACTGTAAATAGTTAACCCTAAAAAGAGCATATCCTTTGTAAGGTTTTTTCTCTGCCTGTGAGCTAGCTGAATAGGCACATATCATGCTTGATTCATTTCCTCTTTCTTCACGATGAAGAACAAATATTTATAAAGTTGTGTGAGATCTAGCAAAAAGTGGAATTGGATTTTGCTTGCAGAATATTAGATATTGCTTATACTATATCATACACTTTTCCCATCAATAAACTTATCCTTTCAATATGGAAATTGTTTTATTTATTTTTAACAACAATTGTAACCACTCTATCAGTAAAACCCAATTTTATTTTTGTTCTTGGTAATTGTTTTCATTCTCTTATTTGTGATAAATCTAGGTCGGAATATATGAAGTTCATTTTCTTATCAAATAAACATTTTTTCTTTATTCACAATTTCCTTTTCTTATACTAATTTTATGCCTTTGTTTTCAATCCTTTATTTTATTATTTTGTTCCTTCTACTAAATTTTGGATCACTATGCATTTCTCTTCCTGTCTTCTTGAATTGAAAATGTAGATTATTGTTTTTAGACTTTTCTTTTTCCCTGGTATAATCACTTACCATTTATAAACTTCTCTGTATGCACTACTTCAAACATTCACAGAATGTTTGAACAAGTGCTGTTTAATTTCTAAGAGACAAATTGTTATTGATATCAAATTTAATTCCTTTTTTTTTTAGGGAACATACTTTATGTAATTAAGGCTTTTAAGTCCATGAAGTCTTGTTTAATGGCTCAGTGTCATCCATTTTGCTATATTCTTAAGGAAAATGGTAAATAAAACCATTATAATATTCTTCTACACAACTCCGGAAATTCAAATGCTGACTCCATCCTTTCCTAATTGTCCATTCTGCATAGTTAATATGTATCATTGCTGCAGATATGAATTATTTTATAATTCTACAATCACAGGAAACCTGTAATCCCAGGTTAGCTTTCCTATATAAGAAAAGAGCATTTAGGAACATTAGATGTACAAATATACAAACACAAAAGAAAAGCATTTACACAACTTCATGAACTAATGAAAAGGGATTTGTCATAGAAATTAAAAAGCTATTATAAAATTACTCAATTCAATAAACTCCAAAGTTTATTGAAGATCATTTATATATGCATATATAAAAATCATTTATATATACATATATAAAAATCATGCACTTGTATGTGCATATGTATGTAGCTATCATGTATGTGTACACACACATATGATGGGAAAACAGGGTGCAATAAAAAAGGAATAATGAGAGAACAATAAATCCTTTAGACCTTACATATATTATGATTGAAAAAAACCAAAAGGAGAAGAGTAAATTATTGTATATAAAACCTAAGCTATAGACATATTAACACCATTTAGAAAGGAGAAGAAAACTGATAAATGCCAAAAAAGGCTAATATAGTAACACCAACATATGGAAACAATAAAAAACAGAGAAAGGGAGAGAAATATTACAAAATAACTATTACTAAGGAATATGGAAATCATTCTTTTGAATTGAGATACAGGGGAATAACAAATTTACCAACTTAGTCATGATATTTAAAAGCAGAAAAATAGAATGAATTCTTAAAGAATGGATCTAATTAGGAAAATATGAATGATATTAGGATGACAAAAACTCAGAAGGGTCAAGTATTTCTTAGAATATTGCCCACTTGAATTTTCTTAAGATACTACATGAATGAAGTGACTATGAGAGTTCCACTTCAAAAGAATATTGAAGGGAGGAATTAGTATGAATGTGGTTCTTGGGGCATATAATGTCCACATTACAAATTTTCATAGAAGGAGAGGAAACTGACTGAGAAACATTTTCAGTTAATGGACTTTTGTAGAATAGATGAGGATATGTTCACTAAAGTAGGTATTTTAAATATGTTACCATGTAAGTCAAAATTCTATAAAAATATTGGTGATATAAGATATATAATATATTGACCAAGTTATATTTAATCCAGAAATATATATTGTTTAAAGTTAGAAGATTAAATACGGTAATTTATGACAGATTAAAAGAAAACTATAGGATATATGCTTGGGAGGCATAAAATATACTGCTAAAATTCATTCATATTGAAAAATTTAGCAAATAAAACAAGTTAAGAATCATTATTATGAAAAAAATTAAGAATGAAAAAATAAATTGTCTGATTTCAATCTTCATAGAAATTAATATATGCCTGATACAAACATTCTTTCTTAAGGAAACAGGCCAAAAAAAAAATCTTTATACACATTTCCTTTCTGAAGCAATAAATTGAGACAAAAAAAGGAAAATGAAATGTATGAAAGTTCATAAAACAAATAATAATGAGAATAGCAAGTAGAAGCATATACAATTCCCAATGTGGGCAATAAAAAATCTTCATAGGTAATATGAGAATACACACAAATAGGGTTTGAGAAAACAATTGATTGGGTAAAATCAACAAAAAATATCAAACACGTATACAATAGAAACAAAAGACAGTGAAAATTTAAAAGTAACAATAGCTAATAGCATTAAATTTTATGCATATTGTACATATGCACAGATTTGTAACATAAGTATAACAGGACTTGTGAAGAACATTTTAAAAATTCATTGAGAAAGTCTTAAAAACTAAATTAACGGAAAGCTAGAGCATATTTGTAGATTGAACAACTCAATATTATAATGATATCACTTATTTTTATTTATTAAATGAAGCCTGAATAAAATTCCCAGCAGATTTTTTCCTGAGAAATTAACAGTTTGGCTCTAAAATTCATATGAAACCCTACTAACATTAACACATCTTAGGAGGACAAAGTTAGAAGGATTTCCTTAATGACAACTCTTGCTGTAAAAAATCAGTAAAATATGACTGCAACATGAAAAAAAACTGAGACATAAGCAATGAAACAGAATAATATATAGGATACAGTATAATATAACTCTCTATATATAATATATAAGAATAATCCAAAGTGACATATTACAGCTAGGCACTGACCTGAGAATTGCATGTACATTTCAATAATGCTATCAGAACTGTTGGTTTATAAAATTATTCATAATTGAAAATATGAAATTTAATTCCTCTCTAACAACCTACACAAATGAAATGAATTAAATAATAGCATACCACAGTAATTTGAGAGATGTCTTCAGGAATTAAAGTAGGAAAGAATTATTTGGAATGAGTTGGAAAAGAAGGAGAACAAGGAAAAGGAAGATCAGCAAGAAGAGAAAAAGATGCAAAAATATGTACAATGTCTGTCAGTAACAACCTATATTTCATTCCTGCTATTGGGTATTTGTTTACATTCTTTTCTAATCCTGATAAATCTAGGTAGAAGGTTGATCAATATTTTTTATATTTTTAAAGAAAATCTTTATTCTTTTGTTACCTTTTCCTGCAGTTTGTCTAGTTTCTATATCATTGCTTTCTTGTCTTTTCCTTTCTGATTTTCTTCCTCCTACATATTAGATTATCACTTTGGTCTTCTTTTCCTGGTCACTGGAAATGTTGGTCATTGTGTTTAAACCTTTCTCCTTTTCTGTTATTAACACAATTTTAAACATTTCTCCAAGCACTGTTTTACTTTATTCCACCAAATTTTATATATCATAATTTCATTAAAATTTAAATTAAAATATATTTACAATTCCCTTCTGATTTTTTTTGAATCACTGTACAAGTGTATCTTTTTAATAGTCAAAATATTGGTTTGTGTTGATATCTAATTTAATTCCATTGTGGTCAGAGAACATACTCTGTATAATCAAGCCCTTCTAAATTCATGAAGACACAATGATTCAGTATGGCATCAATTTAGGTATATTCTTAAGGGAAATGGTAATTAAAGATGTAATGTTATTTTAATAAACACCTCTAGAATTTCTAAATTTTCAAGTCTGACAACACCAAAATCATGATGCAAAATAACCTTTATATTGAACCATACATCTTGCCTTCGGGTGTATACTCTTTAATAAGAATGATGTTTTCCAACTCTCTGTACCCCAGAAAATCATGTTCTTGAAGCTAATCCATTCCTGTATGTGAAAACCTGCTGTAAATAGTATATTTTGATAGGGTTGCTTCAGTTCAGGCATGGTCCAGTTTGAGTCTTAATCTTTTTAATGGAGTCCTTTATAAAAAGGATGAATATGGAGTTAAAGAAGAGAAAACCACAGAATCAAGAAACTGGAAGGAATTAAACCAGGAAAAGAAGGGGAGAATAGCAGATACTGACAATTACTTTGCCACACGACAGAGTCCAGTATTGCTGGCAGCCAGGCTTCCTGGAGAAAACGTCCCTTGATGATGCCTTGATTTGGACATTTTTCTCAGCCTCAAAACTGCAAGCTTGTGAGCTAATAAATATCCATTGTCATGGCCAACTCATTTTATGGTAACCAACTCAGCAGCTTAGCAAATTAACATGCAGCAATACAGCCTCAGCAGCTTTTGGTTTGTGTTTAATATATATCTATATACGTACCCATATTGTTTTAAATTTATTACCAATGTATACAGTTTGAATATATTTTAAATAGTCTTGCATATCAACAGAAATTTCTTGTATGTATTTTAAGTCTTATTTAGGTAAATAATGATGAGAAGATGATATTAATACCCTAAGTGCAATTTCTTCACTTTGTGCAAGTTCAACTCTGCCATCAGGATGCAAGATTTAAAATTGTGAAAATCATTCCTTTATATCTCATCCCTCCAAGCATCAACACTTTCAATAATATATTTATTTGTTCATTGCTTTATTGCACCTTCAGTTAGGCATTCATCTTTTCTAGAGTTTATAATGATTGTATGTATGAGAGTTGGTCCTATAGTAATATACTCAGCTTCCAGAAATAGAATGGTTGTTTTTGTTCTGTTTTGGTAGATATTTCATATCAGATTAAAGATATTCTATTCAAACCCCCTGCCCCCTCCCTGAGATGGCTCCTTTGTCTGTCTGCTCCTTGAGTCTGTTCCTCTACTGTTTTAGGATGCACCAGGAATGAAATTGGGACCTCCCATGTGGGAGTTGGGCACCCAACTGCTTGAGCCACATCTCCTCCATCCATTCACTTTTAATTTGATGAAAGATTTTTGGCTTGAATAAGCCTTGACATTTATTATTTTACCTACAGTCAATGTGAATATTATGTAATTTTTCTCCTCTATTCATTCTGTTGTAACCCCACATCATGGGTCTTAAATGATATAATAGGCACCTACAGAATCTCAGTTCATTCAAGAAAGGAACTCCCCCTCCAAAAAGAAAAAGAAAAAGAAAAGGAAAGGAAAGGAAAACAAAACAAAATAATTGACCAGGCCTAACCAATGGATGAAAAAAGAAATCAATGGCGGTGATGGTAGTGTTTTGATCACTTTCCATTGAGATCATTGGAAAAAGGTCCAAATTGGTGATTATTAAGTGAGCTATAATGGCCAGATGCTTTGGACATTACTGGGAGGGTCACTGTCTTAGTTTGCCAAAGGCTGTTGATGCGTGGACCTGGGCGGCAGTGGCAGGTAGGAAAGCAGAACCCGCGGAGCCAAGTTACTCACCAGAGCCCAGAAAACCCTTGAAGGGAAAAAGGGCTGGAGCTCAGCGCCACACTCCCTATTGCAGCTAAGGGCCGCGGCTCATACTGTGCTTAAACCTAGGACAAGGTGCTGGCTGCTGCTGCTCAGCTGTATTCTGACCCACGTGGCCTGGTTTAATTTAAAACAAACAAACAAACAACAACAACAAAAAACAGGGAATCTTTATGAAATCTCTGGCATAGCACGATAAATGTGAAGTGGCTTATCCTAACACTTGAAGTTATGTGAAGATTTTGTAGCACTAGAAAGAAGTGGTCCCCTGCAAAGGAAATGGGTAGATACAAAGACAGTGCGCTTCCTGGGAGTTCACGTAACACATGAGTTGGTAAAGTTAGAACAGTTTATAAACTACTCTGAAAATTTGTGTTTTATTACTTCCTGGAGATCGTTCAGAAACCTGGATCCATATCAAATATGGGAATCAGAAAGTAAATTTCATAAAACAGATGTTTTACTTTTTGCACAGAAGAAAATATTATTTCTTACCATGTGTATCAGGAAACACAGAGTGGGAAAATAAGTGAATTCAATACTAGTTATAAAAAATTTGAATTATATTATCATCTAAATTTGTACAGATTGGTGATATTTCATAGTTGTTTTAATATTATCTATATTGTCTGTATTGGATGTCAAAGACAATATTGGAATATGTTTTTGTATTATGAATTGAATCCTACTTTTTAAAATACCTTTAATATTCAGTAGGAGGAACAGTCTTTGGCATTATGTATCCAATAAGACCTCCCACTTTTTAAAACCATTAAGAATCTTAGAAAATATTTAAATTGTTAAGATTTAATACAGGAAGGTCTGGGTAGCCAGGTGTTTTTATAATATCTGCTATTACTTGCTGCACATTTTTGATATTCATTATAAAATGCTTTAGCAATACATATTGATTTTTAAACAAAGTGAATTTATATATTGCCTTTTTATTATTTCGTAGAATTTTAATAAAATAAGCAGTAAAATGCATGTTTTCATGGTTTGGTTTCAAAGCATCCCAACCAACCAAACAGGACTTGTAACAGCTCTCTAAAGCAATGAGCAGGTCACACACTCTCCTTGGCTAAATCAGCAATGAGACAAATGTACCCCAGGTTAGCTTGCTTGCAGTAGATATAAAATTCTACCAACCTCCACTTATCAATTGTCTAGAGAAATATAAAGTGATCTTCATCTTCTGTTAACTGAATTGTCACTTTTTTATGTTTTCAAAAGGGAAAAATATCATATAGATATATCATTTATATTTTTACTAAAAAACTTTTAGGAAATAAAAAATTTTCTTTCAATTGCTAGTAATTTAAAATTGAAGGCATATAATACCCATTTACTAATATATAAAAAGAAGTGTATTCTCTGCATGTAATATCAATATATACATCTCAATTTATGTCTATATCTACCTAATTATAACACACATATATTGTGGAATTCCTTAATGGCTAATCAAACACTGATTGCTTCATTCATCAAAAGTGATTGGTAGTTACATCTATAAAAATGGTACAATTCCCCTCCACTCAAATATATACACCATTGGATAATGAGACCTCTCCTAATTAGCCCATTACCTCTTAGGACCCTTCCCTTGTGTCCTTGGAAAAGGCCTCTACTTCCCATTAGATTGTAACTGCTGACTACAGCAGTTTTACCTGTAATTGTAAATTTCACATTAATTTATTTCCATTCATTTACTTGTTACCTGATGTCAACTGAGCAATTTATAGTTGTTGTAACCTATACCCAAATGCTCGTCCCAGCAGGCTTTTGTCAGTATTCAAGGGCTTTGGGGGCAATTGCTTACACACTCCCTATTAACCATTACTGTAAAGGTCAGCTGAGGCAGCCAGGGAGAATCTTGGTTAAATATTCCTCAATCACTCACTATAGACTTGACAAAAGGGTGTTAAGTTCAGGAAAGGAATGCTGAACAAGGCATGAAAGGTGCATGAAGAATGCACAGAGAGAGGGAGGAAGAGTGTTCTTAAGTCATCTTGGCATTACTGATTGTCCAATGTCAAAAGAATTTGTATCAACTTGACTTTTTTGGAAGAAATATGTATACTGAAATAGTGTTAGTCTTTCTTCTCATACCATCAGACCCCATTTCATTTGGGATAATAATAATCTCTAAGAAGGTAATGATTTAGACAGGGTGTTGCTATAAAATGGCCTGGGCAGAATGGAAATCTAGATGCATTTCCTCCCTTCTCACTATGCATCACAAGTACACAATTGACTTCACAAGAGTATCCTAGTTCCAAATTTACATCCTCCATACACCTCATTATTTCACTCAAATGAGTTGTTAATCAAGTTCATAAAACTGAAAAAACCGAAGTATACCCTGTGGACTGATTTGCAATGGGATGAAGGAGACCTGAGTCCTGGCCATTTTCTTTACACAGCCTCACTGAAATGGGGGTTAATAAATTATAAAAATGTCAATTTAAAATTTTAAAAAATGAAATGAGGGAAGGTACAAATTAATTTGGTTCATTTTTTTTTAAAGAACTTCCAAAGGAAGTTCTAAGAATTGCAGTCCATATGCCATTTTCTGAATATTCTTATTAATAGATGCCAATTCAGAGTTTCAGAATGTGGGAAAGGTTAAGAAGCTCCCAGGAAATTCTTGGAAATGTAGGCTCAAAATTAGAAGTCTCCACATATGCATATAATGTATTAACACAGTTATGGAATTCTGCAGTGGTGGTGATTAGAGAAAATAAGTAAAATCTATGGAAAGTGGAACAGAAAAACATCAGGCAGAAAGAACGGAGTTCCTAGAAACAAGACCCCTTAAAAGCAGTTTTCTCTATTATTAACATTTTGTATTACTGTGGTCCCTTTGTTACAATTGATTAACAATATTATTTTAATTATATTAAGATCTTTAGTCCATAGTTTACCTTAGGGTTCATTCTTTTATGATCTATGGTTTTAAAAAATATTCTTTTAATATATATGCTAACTAAAATTTCCCATTTTAAACACTAGAAACTATACAATACAGTGATGTTAATTAAATTTACAATGTTGTAATATCATCATCACCATCCATTACAGAAACTTTCTGTCACCCCAAACAGAAACTCTTTACCAAGTATTCATTAATTTCTCATTCCATAAGCCATCCTAGACCCTGGTAAATTGTATTTTAAGTTTTGACTTTATTACAAGTTTTCATATTCTAATTATTTCATAATGAGGAGTTTATACAATATTTGTACTGTCGTGTCTGGATTATTTCACCAAACATGATGTCTTCAATATATATCCATTCAGAAGCATGTATCAATA
>JAQZBX010084762.1:0-13214 GCA_029593785.1 Cabassous unicinctus | reverse complement strand
AGGTTGCAAGTGAGTGGTTGGAAAACAATTTTACATGCAAACAATAACCACAAAAGGGTGGGAGTATCTATACTAATATTGGACAAAATAGACTTTAAATGAAAAACAATTTTAAGAGACAAAAAAAGCCACTATATATTAGTAAAAGGGGTAATCTGTCAAGTCAAAAGAACAATCATTAACCTTTATGCACATAACTAAGTTGCCTCAAAGTATATGAGGCAAACATTGAAAAAAATAAGTGGAGAAATAGATGCTTCTATAATTATAGAGGGGACTTTAATACATCATTATTGCCATTAGACAGAACATCTTGACACAGAATCATAAAGAAACAAAGACTTTGAATAATACATTAGAGGATCTCAACCTAATAGACATATGCATGACATTACACCCAAATATGATGAGATATACTTTCTTCTTGACTGCACATGGACCATTCTCCAGGATAGACCACATGCTAGGCCACAGAAACACTCTTAATGAATTCAGAAAAATTGAAATTATACTAAATAATTTCTCTGTTGTCAGTGGAATGAATCTGGAAATCAGTAAGGGGCAAAGAAGCAGATTAAGCACAAAGATATGAAAGTTAAAAAATATACTCTCTGACATTTAGGGACGTCAAGGAGGATATTGCAAAAGAAATCAATAACTACCTTGAAATGAGTGAAAATGACAACACGATGGATAAAAATCTGTGGGATATATTCAAAGCTGTAATGAGAGAATGTTCTCTTCAAATTTATTCTTCTTTATTCCATTTCCCTAAGACTTTACAATTAGCCTTATCTCTACATTTCCAGTTAACTTTACCTGGGATCTAGCCACCAATTCTACTTGGTTGCACAGTCCATAAGAACCAGGGGTCAGACTGCACTTATCTGGGAACTTAACTTGTTTTTTAAACTTTTCACAAATACAGCTATGCATACTCCCCTAGCTATCCTTCACACCCATGATTCAGTCTGGGACAAAGGCAAGGCATACCTTGGCCATCCAGATTAAGAGAGCAGAGAGTTGCCAGGTTCAAAGTGGAAAAATATGAAAATGAAAACAGATTCATTTGCTAATACCTAGCAAACTTCAGGCTTTATTGAAAATAGTCGATTGAATAGAGTATTGCCATTCAAAATGGCTGATATCATTGGATGTTCAAGAAAAATTTACAGCTCAGAAATATTCCTTTATATGTATATACCATACTTTGCTAATCCATTTAACTATTGTTGGATACTTGGGTTACCTCCACCTTTTGGCAATAGTGAATAATGCCTCTATGAACATTGGTGTGGATATATCTTATCATATCACTGCTTTCAATTCTTCTGAGAATATACAAAGTAGTGGGATTGCTGGATCATATGTGAGTTTTATAGTTAGCATCTTGATTTACTGCCTTATTGTCCTCCACAATGTTTACACTATTCTACATTCCCATCAGCAGTAGATGAGTGTTTCCATTCCTCCACATCCTCTCCAACACATGTATTTCTTGTTTTTTTAATAGTCATGAGTCTAATAGGTGTAAATGATATCACATTGTAGTTTTGATATGCATTACCCTAATAACTAGTGATGTTGAACATCTTTTCACAGGAATTTTAGCCATTTGTATTTCCTTTAAGTAAAAGTGTCTATTCAAATTCCATGCCCATTTTTTAAATGTGTTGTTTGTCTTTTATTTTTGAGATGTAGGATTTCTATATATATGCTGGATATAAGGCCCTAATCGGACAAGTGGTTCCCATATATTTTCTCCCATTGAGTAGTCTGCCTTTTCACTTTCTGGACAAACTTCTTTGAAGTAGAAAAGTTTGTAGGTGTGAGGAGGTCACATTTACCTATTTTCTTCTTTTTGCTTTTGATTTTCTTGTAAAGTTTATGAAGCCATATCCTACTACAAGAACTCATAGAAGTTTCCGTACATTATCTTCAAGGAGATTTTTTATCTTGGCTCTTACAGTTAAGTCTTTGATCTTTCTTTAGTTAATTTTTGTATAGGGCATAAGATGGAGATCCTCTCTCATTCTTTTTTATTTCGATATTCAATTCTCCCAGAGCCATTTCTTGAAGAGGGCATTTTGTCCCATTTGAGGCACCTTGATGGCCTTGTTGATTATCAGTTGACCATATATGGGAGGATCTATATCAGAAATCTTAATTCAGTTCCATTAGTCAGTATGTCTATCCTTGTGTCAATACCATGCACATGATATTGGATTGGTTTTCCCAATTCAGAAAAAATTGCTGTTGCAATTTTTATTGGTATTTTCTTAAGCCTGTAAATTAATTTGGGAAGAATGGACATCTTAATGATGTTTAGTCTTCCAATCCATGAACCTGGAATATTCTTACATTTACTTAGGTCTGTTTTGATTTACTTTTAAAATGTTGTGAAATTTTCTGTGTAAAAGTCCTCTACTTCTTTAGTTAATTTTATTCCTAGATATTTGATTCTTTATTTGCTATTGAGAATTCAGTTTTTTTGTTGATTCCTTCTCAGATTACTCATTATTAGTGTACAAAAATGTTACTGATTTGTGCATGTTGATCTTATATACTGCCACATTTCTAAACTCAATTATCAGCTCCATAAGTTTTATTGTAGATTTTTCAGGGCTATCTATGTATAGGATCATGTCATCTACAAATAGTGAAATTTTTACTTCTTCTTTTGCAGTTTGGATTCTTTTATTTTTCTTACCTAAGTGCTCCAGCAAGTACTTCTAACACAATGGTAAATAAAAGCAGTGATAGGGTACATCATTGTCTTTTTCCATATATTAGAGGGAAAGACTTTAGCATTTTATCATTGAGTATAATGTTAGTTGTGGGTTTTTCATATATACCCTTTATCATGTTGAGGAAGTTTGCTTCTATTCCTATATTTTAATTTTTTTTTTTTATCAAGGAGGGATGCTGTATTCTGTCAAATGCTTTTTCAATGTTGTTTCCTTTCGTTGGTTTCTTGAGTTCATGAATTTTTTCTTCCGTTGAACTTAACTCTTTGTGCTCTTTTAATCTAAGCATTTATGGCTATAAATTTCCCTCTCAAAACTGATTTGTTGTATCCTACTTCAAGGTAGTTATTGATTTATTTTGCAATGTCCTCCTTGACTCATTGACTGTCTTAAGAGTGAGTTGTTTAACTTCCATATCTTTGTGCCTAATCTCATCCTCTGCCCCTTATTAATTTCCAGCTTCATTCCACGGTGGTCAGAGAAATTACTTTGTATGATTTCAATCTTTCTAAATTTGTTGAGACATGGTCTATGACCTACCATGAGGTGAAATGTTCTGTATATGTCTATGACATCTAGATCCTCTAATGTAGTATTCATGTTCTCTGTTTTTTTATTGATCCTTTGTCAAGATGTTCTATAAAATGGTGATGATGGTGTATTAAATCCACCACTATAACTGTAGAGGCATCTATTTTTCCCCTTAAATTTTCCAATGTTTTTTTATGTATTTTAGGGCAGCCTGGTTATGTGCATAAATGTTTATGTTTCTTCTTGGTAGATTACCCCTTTTATTAATATATACTGTCTTTCTTTGTTTCTTACAGTTGTTCTACATTTATACTCTATTGCATAAATGTTACCTAAAATATAGGGAAATCCCATATTCCCTACTCCCTACTCCTCCCACATTTTCCCACACTAAGAACATACTTCAATAGTGTGGCACATTTGTTACAATTGATGAACACATATGGGAACATTGCCAATAAGTGTGGATTATAATTTACATTATAATTAAATCTCTCTCCCACACAATTTTGTAAGTTATGGCAAGATATTTAATGGCCTGTATCTGTCATTGAAATGCCATTCAGTTCAATTACAATGTCCCAAAAATGCCCCCATATTACACCTTTTCTTCTCTCTCCCTCCCCTCAGAACCTCCAGTGGCCACAGCCTACACATCAATGATAAAATTTCTACCATTTCTACAATCACAAGTGTATAAAAGCATAACAGTATGTCTACTCTAGTGCATCATTCATTCCCCAACATGGAGGATTCTGGGATGGTGATGTCAACTCAACCTCTACTTGAGAGGAGATTTAGATCCCATGGGGCAGATGGGTGAGACTACCTTGCTTATATTGTACATTCTCTCTGTTCCTTGGGATGGTCATTTTCCATAATAATTTCCTTGTTTATTGTCCTAGGTGAATCCAATGAACTGGAGAGTAGGTTTTGAAGCAACTTTGTTGAGTTTTAGGGCCCAAATGATACATGGAAAGCCCATAGATTTAAGTCTCTTGGACATAAACCTATCAACTCCAGTACAAAATCTTGGTTCGAATCAAATGGGCAGAAGAGCCATGTGTAGGGAAACCACAAGGGAGTCCAACTCTGTCACACTGGGGAGCATAAATTCCAAAATAAGGCCCACTGGTAGGTTGCCAAACTCCTGAGCTGTCTGCTAACATATAGTGTCTGGATGTCTCCATAGCCCTCAGGAGTCCCGCTATTTGAAGCAATACTTACTATGGCAGTCAAAGAGATCCTGCTGAGACACGCATAAGCATAAACTCTAGAATGATCTCCTAACACACTTTGAAGTCTCTTAGCCATATAAATTCATTTGCCTTCACTCTTTCCCCCTTTTTGTGAAGGTCTTTTTCCAATTGCATTGCTCGTGGGCACTTGGTAGTAATCTTTCTGTGCCAGGAAGGCTCATCCCCAGGAGTCATGCTCCATGCAAGAGGGAAGGTAATGCATTTATGCTGAGTTTTGCTTAGAGAGAGTCTACATTTGAGCAACAAGGAGACTCTCAGGAGGTCACTCTTAGGCAACATATAATACTAGGCTAAGTTTCAATTTTAAAAGAAAAGTTTCATAAATATAGTCATCAATATGAAGGTTCCATCAATGATCCATCCTCCTTTACTAGTCACTGCTCCTGTACTCAGGGAAATTTGCTGTACCAATTGAGAATGTGGCAGAACTCCTCAAGATGGGAATTTTATATTCTTTCAGTTATTATGTACATCTCCATCCACAGACAATGCCCCATGAACATTTGAAGTCGTCCACATTTTTTATAGGTATGCCCTCCCATACATTCTCCAGCCCTGACATCCCACACCAATGAGTCTTTTGTGCCAAAGTTGTAAGCTTTCTGTGATCAAAACATCTTCAAAAATGAAGCCAACAAAATATTAGAATAAAATTAATAGGAAAATCAAATAATATTGATAGTTTTAAAAATAAATAAAATACAAAAATTTTAAATGAATTATTTAAACAATTTGAAATAAGAAAAAAATAAAAAATAAACTTAAAAATTTTGACATTAAGTGTTTCATCATTGTAAAATCTGTTGTTTTATATATACAATGAGATTTTCTTCCCCAGTGTCTTAATTCCCCAGTCCATTTAATTCCCCAGTGTCTTATTTTTTTTCATTTTATCTTCACAAAAGCTCTAGGTTACAGAAAAGTCAGTAAAGAATATAGGGGGTTTTCATATACCTAACTACATCTCCCATTACTCAATTCCACTGCTAATAAGATTTTACATGTGAATGGTATATATGTTACAACTGTGGTACAAATTTTGATGCATTTCTACTAACCATAGTCAATTATTTACATTATGGTTTACATTTTGACCATACACTTTTATAATTTTTTATGAACTTTATCATGGCCTGTATCCATCAGTGCAAGATAATTTAGAGCAATTTCAATTCCCCCAAAATACCCCATGTTCCATCTATTGTACTCCTCCCTCCCATTCCCCTCAGAACCCATGGCATCCATCAAGTTTCACTCCTTGAAGAACAATATTATTAGTTACTGGCATCATTACTGAGGGCTTGAAATACAGCATATCTTTCCCTATTAGGCACTGCCTTTGTTCTCAATAGTCTCCCACCCTTCTATTTGAGAAAACTGCAGACTTCCCAGGATGGGAGTCCAACACTTTCCCATTCATTGTGTGGGTCTCCAGACACTAATACAACACACTGTGACAGGATGGACACTCATATTCCCTAGAACATTTCCCCAGGCGTGCTCTGTCCCACATACCCCCTACATCCAACTCTCTAAACCAGTAACCCTTCACTGCCTTCTTTGCCAAAAGAACATTCTCAACGTTGTAGTTTCAACCACATACCTGCCAAAAACAAGAGTTCATCTGCTCCCTCCCTTGACTCTCCCTCAACTTTAATGCACAGTGAAAACTGCCCTCCACACCATCCCTCACAGAGCAGTACAGCCAAACCCAATAGCAACACTGCACCATTGTTATGCCCATCCACTGCCCAACTACACCCTTACATCTTATCACAGATTCTGCCCATTTGGGCATAGGCTCACAAACCTCTACTCCCTTTCTGTTTCCTGTAAACCTATCTTTCAGACACTAGCTCTGTGAGCCTGCTTAATTTGCTTAATTCATATCAGTGAGGTCATGTAATATTTGTCCTTCAGTGCCTAGCTTGCTTAATTCAACATAAGGACTTTAAGTTTCATCCATGTTATCCCATGTGTTAATACTGCATTCCTTCTTACAGCTGAGTAATATTCCATTGTATGTATCTCCCAGAGTTTGCTTATCCATTCATCTTTTGATGGATATTTGGGTTCTTTCCAACTTTTGGCAGTAGGGAATAATGCTGCTATGAACATGTATTTGCTCATATCCCTGCTTTTAATTCTTCTGAATATATAGCCAGTAATGGGATTGCATGAGCATATGTGAGTTTTATAGTTAGCATCCTGAGGAACAGCCAGGCTGTCCTACACAAAGGTTGCACCATTCTATATTCCCACCAGCAGTGGGTTAGAGTTCCCATTCCTCCACATCCACTCCATTACTTGTATTCCTCTGTTTTTTAATAGCCACTTATCTAATGAGTGTAAGATGAAATCTCCATGTAGTGTTGAATTTCATTTCTCTAATAACTAGTGATGTTGAGCAGATTTTCATGTGCTTTTTAGCCATTTGTATTTCTTCTATCAAGATGTGTCTATTCACATCTTTAAATGGGTTCTTTTTCTTTTTCTTTTTGAGTTGTAGGATTTCTTTATATATACTGGATGTTAGGCCCTATCAGATATATGAGGCAAAATATTTTCTCTCATTGAGTAGAATGGATTTTCACTTAACTGACAAACTCTTTTGAGATGCAAAACTTTTTAAATTTGAAGGGGTTCCCTTTATCTATTTTTTCTTTCATTATTCATGCTTTGGCTTTTAAAGTACATGAAACCATTTCCTAATACCAGATATTGTAGATGATTCTTTTATTATCTTCCAAGACATTTATGGTCTTTAATCTTATATTTAGATCTTTGATACATCTTGAGTTAATCTTTGTGTAAAGTATGATATGGTGTTCCTCTACCAATCTTTTGGATATATATCCAGGTCTCTAGCCACCATTTGTTGAAGAGGCCATTCTCTCACATTTCAATGTACTTGGTGGCCTTGTTGAGTATCAGTTGACAGTACATGCAAGGATTGATATCAGAATTCTCAATTCAGTTCCATTGGTCAGCATGTTTATTGTTGTGCCAATACCATGCAGTTTTGGCCATTGTATCTTTGTAGTATGTTTTAAGGTCAGGTAGTATTATTCCTCCAATTTCATTTTTCTTTTTCAATATATCTTGGCTATTGTAGCCATTGGGCAATTTGATGTAATTATGAAATCCAAAAATATAATTGGATCATGCTTGTAAACTGATCTATTAATCTGGGCATGATTAAGTTATGATTAGGGCGTTGACTGGCCATGTCAGTAGGGCCTTAAGCCCCACCCCTTGGTGGGTGGGGGAAGAAAATATAAAAAGTATCAGAAAGAACGGAGTTGCAGCAGGTTTTGAGTAGCAGTTCTGATGTTGGAGTTTTGATGTTGGAGAGAAGGCCCCGGGATAGAGACAAGCCGTTCGCTGAGAGTTTACAGCTGGCCTTGTAGAGAGAAGCAAAGCCTAGAGAGCCTCATAGTCTACACCTGACCTTGTGGAGGAAACAGAGGCACTGAGCCCGGAGAGAAATGCAGCCCTGGGAAGAGAGGAACCCAAGAAGCCTGAACCCTGGCAAACGTCGACAGCTGTCTTGCTCCAACATGTGGCAATGGACATTTGTAAGGGAAGAAATTTAAGCTTTATGGCCTGGTAACTGTGGACTTCTACCCCAAATAAATACCCTTTATAAAGACCAACCTATTTCTGGTATTTGCATTAGCGCCACTTTGGCTAACTAATACAGCTATTCAGGGCCTTTTGTCCCTCCACATAAATTTCATAGTTAGAATTTCCAATTCAATAAAAAATGCTGTGGTAATTTTTATTGGGATTGCATTAAATCTGTAAATCACTTTGTGTAGGATAGACATCTTAAAGATGTTTAGTCTTCCTATCCATGAAAAGGGAATATTTTTCCATTTATTTAGGTCTTCTTTGATTTTCTTTAAAAATATTCTGTAGTTTTCTACATACAAGACCTTTATATATTTAGTTAATTTTATTCTTTGATATTTGATTGTTTTAGTTGCTTTTGTAAAGGGGATCTTCTTAATTTCCTCCTCAGATTGGTCATTATTGGTGTACAGAAATGCTACTGAATTTTGCATTTTTATCTTGTATCCTGCCACTTTACTGAACTCATTTTTCAGCTATAGAAGCTTTGTTGTAGATTTCTCAGGGCTTTCTAAGTATAGGATCATGTCATTGGCAAATAGTGAAAATTTCCTTCTTCCTTTCCAATTTGGATGTCTTTTATATCTTTTCCTTGCCTGAGTGTATAAGCAAGTATTTCTAACACAGTGTTAAATAAGAGTGGTAACACTAGGCATCTTTTCTTGTTCCAGATCTTAGATTGAAAGTTTTAGCATTTCAGCATATATACGATGTTAGCTGTGAGTTTTTCATGTACACACATTATCATGTCTAGATTGTTTCCTTCTATTCCTATCTTTTGAAGTGTTTTTATCAAGAAAGAGTGCTGCAGTTTTTTCAAATGATTTTTATAAATCAATTGAGATGATTGTGTGATTTTCTTCTTTCGATCTTTTAATGTGGTATATTACATTGATTGATTTTCTTATGCTGAATGATCCTTGAATGCCAGGGATGAACCCCACTTGCTCATGGTGTGTAATTCACTTGATGTGTTGTTGAATATGTTTTTCAATTGTTTTTTGAGATTTTTGAGCATCCAGATTCATCAGAGAGATTAGTCTGTAGATTTCCTTTCTAGTGGTGTCTTTATGTGTCTTTGTTTTTAGGGTGATGTTGCCATGATAGAATGATTTAGACAATGTTCCCTGCCCTTTTATATTTTGGAAGAGTTCAAGCAGAATTGGGGTTAGTTCTTTCCAGAATAATTGTATAATTCACCTGCGGAGCCATCTGATCCTGGGCTCTTCTTTGTCGGGAGGTTTTTGACGTCGAATTGAATCTCATTTCTCAGGATTGGTCTGTTGAGTTCAATTTCTTCTCTTGTTAAAAGGCTGCTTGTGTGTTTCTAGAAATTTGTCCACATCATCTAAGTTACCCATCTTGTTACATACAATTTTTCAAAGTATCCTTTAATGATACACTTTCTTTCTGTGGGGTCAGTGGTGATATCACCTTCTACATTTACTTTATGTATTAGAATCTTCTCTTTGTTTCTTTGTTAGTCCATCTGAAGTTTGGTCAATATTTTAAATCTTCTCAAAGAACCAAATTTGCTTTGTCAATTTTTTCTCCTTCTTATTTTCAATTTCATTTAGCTCTGCTCTAATCTTTGTTATTTCCATCTTTCTACTTGCTTTGGGATTAGTTTGCTCATTTTCTAATTCCTCCAGTTGTATTGTTCAGTCTGATTTTAGCTATTCCTTTTTTAATGTAGGCATTTATGGCTGTAAATTTTCCTCACATCACTGATTTTGGTGCATCCCATATGTTCTGAAAAGATCTTTGGTCACTTTCATTTGTTTCAGTGTAGTTACTGATTTCTTCTGCTATTTCTTCCTTGACCCACTGATTATCTAAGACTGTGTTGTATAATTTCCACCTCTTTGTGCCAATCTGTTTCTCTGGCCCTTACTGATTTCCACCTTCATTCCACTATGGTCAGAGAAATTACCTTGTATACTTTCAAACTTTCTGAATTTGTTGAGAGTTGTTTAGGCCTAGCATGTGATCTATCCTGGAGAATGATCCATGTGTGCTTGAAAAGAATGTATATCCCACTGTATTGGGATTTAAAGTTCTGTATATGTCTATTATGTCTAGAACCTCTACTGTATTACTCATGGTCTCTGTTTCTTTATTGATCCTCTGTTGAGATGTTCTGCCTAATGGTCACAATGATATATTAAAGTCCCTAAATATAATTATAGAGGTATGTATTTCTCCACTCAGTTTTTCCAATGTTTGCCTTGTGTATTTTTAGGGACCCTGGTTAGGTGCAAAAATGTTTATGATTGTTTTTCTTCTTGATAGAGTCCCTCTTCATTAATACATAGTGTCCTTCTTTGTCTCTTACAATAGATTTGCATTTAAAGTCTATTTTTTCTGACATTAGTATAGCTGCTCCTCATTTTTGGTTATTGGTTGTATGTAAATTTGTTTTCCAACCATTGACTTTTAACCTCCTTGCATCCTTAGGTCTAAGGTGAGTTTCTTGTAGACATCATATAGATATTTCATATTTCCTTATCTAGTCTGCCAATCTGTGTCTCTTGATTTGACAGTTTAATCCATTAACATTCTCTGTTTTAACTCTCAAGACATTATTTATAGTAACCATATTTTCTTTAGGTTGTTTTTATCATTTTAGTTTTTCTTACCAATAATCTTTCTTCCTACACTCTCCTCCAACTGTCTTTCTTATTGTTTCCTTTCAACCTGCAGAACTCCCTTAGTATTTCTTGAAGGGCATGTTTCTTATGGACAATCTCTCTTAATTTCTGTTTATCTGTGAATATTTTGAAGTCTCCCTCATTTATGAAGACCAGCTTTTCTGGACACAGAATTCTTAGCTGGAATTTTTTTTTCTTTTACCACCTTAATTATGTCATACCACTGCCTTCTTAGCACCTTAACTATGTCTTACCACTGCCTTCTTGCCATAATGGTTTTAGATGAGAAATCAGCATTTAATCTTAATGAGCTTCCCTTGTATATGATGTATCTCTTTTCTCTTGCTGCTTACAGAATTCTCCCTTTGCTTGAGTTTTGTACAATTTGAAAAGTATATGTCTTCAGGTAGGCCGGTTAGGATTTATATTGTTTTGGGTGTGCTGCACTTCCTGGACATGTCCATCAATAAAGTTGGGAAATTTTCAGCCATTTTCCTCCAACACTCCTTCTGCACCCTTTCCCTTCTCTTTTCCCTCTGGGATGCCTATAATGTGTATGTTTGTGTATTCTGTGTTGTCATTCAAATACATAAGTCCATGCTGAGTTTTTTCAATCTTTTTTATCTATATATTCTGTTATCTGTCTGATTTCAGATGTACTATCTTCAACATCACTGATTCCATTCTTTTTCACATCTGCTGTTATGTGCTTCCAGTGTATTTTTGGTATCCTGCATTGTATCATTCATCACCATCAGATGTCTTATCTTTTCATGTATGTTTACAATTTCTTCAGTATGTTCTCACAGTGTTTTCTTAATATCCTTTATCTTTTCCTTCTCTTCATTATTTTGATTCATGATTTATGAGATTTGTTTGGACATCCTTGATTAGTTTTTCCACATTCTGTATCTCCTCTGGTTTTTCAGTTTGTTCATTACACTGGGCCATGTCTTCTTGTTTTTTTTTAGTGTGGCCTGTAATATTTGTTGTTGTCTAGGCATCTGTTAATCTTGATTGGCTCATTTAGTTGGTTAGCTGATCTTTCTATTCTACGGTTTAATTTTGTTGTTTGCTTTTTTGTTTTGTTTTTTTCTGAGTGTTGTAAGTTCACTTTTTGACACCTGATTCCTCTTATTCTTTATTCGTACAGTTTACTATATTCCTTAAGAACAAAATATTAGACTACATAAAAGGAAATAGACAAGGAGAGAGAAAGTGTAATAGAAAACTAATAATGAAAGGTAGAAGAGGAACCATACATTTTCTAGGAAAATAAATAAGTAATACAAGTAAAAAAAATCATAAAAAATGCAACAGAATAAGAATTAAAAAGTGGAATAGAAAAAACTGAAACAAGAAACAAAATAGAGAAAAGAAACAGAATGAATGAAAAGACTGGAAAAATGAGAAATGAAAAAAAGAAAATAAAGTGAAGGTGAGAAAAAAAGAAAGAAATGAAGACCAAACAATTAGATGTTGAATGAAAGAAATGCAACCAAAGGCAGAAAATAGAAAAATAAAGGAAAAAAGAAATAAAGTAGGTAGGAAAAAACAAGTAAAAGAAAAATAAGAAGCAAAGAAAAGGAAGACAAAACAAGAAACTAAACAACAACAGAACAACCCAGGATAAAAAGTCTTCCCTCTTATGCCCCTAGGGAGATTATCAGACTGATGGTGCTCATCAATTAATCACCCTGCAGGTGTCTTCTTCAGGTGATGTACCCATTTTTAGTAAAAAAAAGATGAAGAAAAAAGACAATAAAAATTAAAAATAATAATAGATCCAAAAAGTCCTATAACAAAAAAACTAAATTCTCAATTAAATTTCAGAGTTAGGTTTCCAATTGAATAAGAAAACAATGCTGTAATAATTTTTACTAGGAATGTGTAAAATCTGCAAATCAATTTGGGTAGGACAGGCATCTAATGATGTTTATTTTTTTATTACCTTTTAAAATTTTTTTTTAATTTTTAAAAGATACTTAGTAAAAGGCAAAAGATTTATACAATCTGAAGAGAAATGAGAGTAAACCATAATGTAAACCATCGACAATGTTTAGTAGCTCTGTTTCACTATCTGTATATCAGTTATAACAATGTTACCATCCTCATACAAAAAGTTTTTAATATGGGGTGAGGAAAGGGGGAGAAATTTGGGTATATGAGAGTCTCTCGTATTCTGTGTGTGACTTTATTGTGACCAAAACTCTTTGAAAATTAAATTGGGAATAATGAGACACTGGGGACTGAGAGGGGGAAGGTGCCACAGTACAGACTGGACACCAGATATTGCAGTGATAAAAGGCAAAATGTCAAAAAAAAATATTTTTTCTTCTCATTTTTTGAATATCCCAATCCTTTAGTTTAATTTAATTTTTAGTTTTTTTTTT
>JAQZBX010084761.1:0-13215 GCA_029593785.1 Cabassous unicinctus | reverse complement strand
AATAAATAAAAGATAACTTGTGTTTATTTTACACACTCTAGAGGAGTAATTGAGGTTTTTGTTCCATAAGATTTTTGTTTGTTCATTGTTTTTTAGCACAAGAGTTTTTAAACCTCTTCCCCTACCCCTACTTGCTGCTGACTGCTGTATCTAATCCACCCTTCTCAGAATATATCCATATTTTCTGAATATCCACGTTACCTTTACTTCTGAAATAAGTGATGACTCCCTTCTTTCTCTGTGAATTTCCAGTAAAATGAGTTATTCTTTCTTCACTAATAGAATTTTTGCCTAATAATAATATAGGTAATGCAAAAGTCAAGAACCCTTGGTTCATGAATTGTTGGAAAGCTTTTCCACCGGTATTTCCCAGGCAACAACCTTTAGTTATACAGGCAGGAACTTCCATATTTCTGTTATGCAATCATTATCTATTTCAAGACTACAGAATTTCTAACATCAATGTATAGAAAAACTTTCTCCCTTGTACCCAGCTTATTTGGGGTTGTATGTATAGCAAAAATTTCCATGAATATTTATTATATTGAGTTATTTGTGGTTTTATGCTGTCTACACAAGATAAATTCTCTCTAAAAAGTGAAATCAGATAAATATATGTTGAATACATGATAAAATATATAAATTATTCTTGAAATCCATTTTTTCTCAGGAGGAAAACATGAACAAATCCTACAAAAGGAATTATAATCAAAGAGAAAACATCATCATACTTACTCTTATCTTAGTAAATCAGAGTATCTTTCGGTTGTTTACACATAAAAATATTAAGACTGTAATGTCTAAAGTGATATTTTGATGAATACATTTGTATCTTCACATTTCCTGGCATGTCTGGGAATGCATAGTTATCCCAGGATTGCCATCCTCAGCAAGGTTTGCAGACTACCTGATAATGGGTTTAGTGCTATTATAAGCCCCCCAATATATTGTTACTCCAACATGGAAAAGAAAATAAATCATTCTGAAGGCTGGGATGTCAGGAAATCTATCCCCTGGTAGAAGAGATGATATTCTAAATAATAAGGACAAAGAGATGCTTTTAGAGATTAGAGCATGACTTTTAAAAATTGATAATATGCCAGTAAGTGAAAAAAAGTGTATTTTTGTGACCTACATTCAAGGGTAATTGATGAATTTTCTGAGTAATGATATTTGGCAAAAACAAAAGATAGGTAACGCTGGCATCAGTTGGGACTGTGTCCTTGGAGACAGGGGATGACACATCAGCATCAGATACAGGTCAGAAGGATAACTTTATTATTAAAACATTGCTCATTTCTTAAAACTTTCATATTTACTAAAATATTTGGGCAATTAAAATCCCTTAAAATAAGAATATATTTCTTAATCATATGTTATGAATTTTTATTATAGTTGAACACTTTTAATAAGATAGGCAGAAGGAAAAGTTTATACAATTATATAAGACTACTGGTTATATTGAACGATTTAGTCTTCCAGATTTTTCTTTCTCTAAGAACACCCACTACATTACAGTTATTTACAAATGCATAAACATTTGCTACCAATATTAATATAGATGCATAAGATATGCTTTTATATCTTTAAAAACCTCTTAATTCATCATATAATATAATTTCTGATGATTCCAATTTATCACTATAAATCAAATTGGCTGTATGATGACATTGCCATTTAACAATGCTTGAATTAAGTTTATTATGTTCTTCATTTGCACAAAAATAAATTATTCAGTCAAGAGTATCTTCATACTAATATTTTCCATATGTATGAAAATAATTGCTGAGTGACATTTCCAGATAAAATATTATTTTTTAGAAATGTTGTATAGTTTTATAAAAGGACCTTAAGTTAAATTTATTCACAAAATTTGTCATTGTACTTGGGTCTTCAGGGTACCTTAACTTTTTTAGATTTATTCATAGTTTGTTCTTATAAATATATTAAATACGTATACTAAACTTATAATAAGTCTTTACAAGTGTCTTGCTGATTTTTTGGTGTGTGGTTTATATTTTGATGTTGTCAAAATCTACATTTTTCCTTTTAGTTTTTGACAGCATTATGAGCTATAATTGTTCAATAAACTGCACAAATGGAATGTGTACAATGTGATAAGTTTTGACATGTGTTCTCCCTAGAGTGTGTACCTGCAATCAAGGTAATGAACATATACATCATACCCAAAAGTGTCCTGTGCCCTTTTTAATCCCTCCTTCCTGCCTATCCACCAACTTTTCAGTTCACAGCAAATCACTTATCTGTTTTTTGTAACTATAGATTAGTTTGCATTTTGTAAAATTTTATATAAAATGGGATCATAATATATGAACTCATTTTCATCTCACTTAATTCACACAACATAATTTGTTTTGTGATACATTAAGTATGTGTGTATGTGTAGTTAGTTCTATTTCATTTATGAGAAAAAATCCAATGCATTGTTGTATACTACAATCTGTTGACCTTTATACCTGTTTGTAGATATTTTGTCTTTTCAATTTTGTAGCAATGTTAAATAAAGATGCTATGACTATTCATGCCAAAATCTCTGTAATGGCATGTGCTTTCATTTCTACTGGGTAAGTACATAAGAGTGGATTGGCTGAGTTTTGAAAGATATATGTTTAAAAAACTGCAAAAAAACCCCACAAAAAACTGCCAACGGTTTTCCAAATGGTATTATGACTTTACATTCCCACAAGCAATGCAAGAGTGTTCTCCTGTGTCCACAGGTTTGATATGATTAGTCTTTGCAATTTAAACAAAGTAGTAGGTGTGTAGTGATTTCATAGTATGATTTTAGTTTACATATACCTAATATCTAAGAAGGTTGATCATATTTGGTGTACTTATTTGTTGTGTATTTTCCTTGGTGATGTGTCTATTTAAACCCTTTTGCTTATTTAATAATTTGGTTTTGTTTTTTCTTATTTAGTTTTGATAGTTCTTTATGTAGTTTTGTTGCAATCTTTTTTTCAGACATTTGGCTTGCAAATATTTAACCAATTTGTGTTTTGCCTTTTCATTTCAAACGCAGTCTTGATAATAGTAGATAATCTCAATTTTGTTAAATTCCATCTCATCAGTTTTTAATGAATAATGCTTTCGTGCTTTATCTAAGAAAGTGTGACATAACACAATATCAACATTAGTTTTTTGTTAATTTTTGTAAATAGTGAAAAGTAGGGAAAGAAGTTCATTTTATTTAACATGGTTATCCAATTCTTCTGCATCATTTTGTGAAAACATTATCCCTTTCCAATGAGTTGTTTTTACATCTCTAAAAAATTGTTTAACCGTAAATATAAGGGATTTCTTCAGCAATGTCCATTCTATTCCATTGAGTTTTGATATATCTTAACGCAAATATCTCACTCTCTTACTGTAGTTCTATAGTCCATGTTAAAATAAGTTAGTGTAGATGCTAAAACTGTTCTTTTTCAGAGTTGATTCTTTTATTCTTTTATTCTAGGTCAATTGCATTTCCTTTAAGTTACAAGGAATTTGTCAATTTTTACATAAGTTGTACTTGGATGATTTTGGGGATAATACCGAATCTTGAGAGTGACTTGGATAGAATTGAACTCAACAGTAGTCTTTCAACTGTATAAGTGATATATCCCACCATTTATATGTCTCTTTTTAAACTTTTTTCACCAAAAAATGTAGCCTTCAATGTACAGGCTTTTCACATCTTCTTTATTCCATTTTTGTGCCTAAATATTTCATATTTTAGGTGTGTTATTGAATTTTCAGTTACTGTTGTTGTTTTTTTTTGTTAATGCACCAACATTTTTTAAACAAATCAATTTTATTGATATATATTAATAAAACATACAATTCATCTGAAGTGTACAGTCAATGGCATTTTGTATAATCATACAGCTGTGTGTTCGTAACTTCAATCCTTATTACAGCATTTTTATTATTTCAATAATAATAATATTAATAAACAAAAAACAAACAAGAAAATCCCTCACCTCTCAATCTCTCTCTTTTATCCCTACTGTACATAACTGCTATTTCTGGCTATTTTTGCACAATTATTTGTTTATTAAGAAGTTTTATTGAGATATATTCACATACCATATGATTTATCATTAATGTATAATCAATGGATTTTAGTATAATCACAATGTTGCACATTCATCATCTCACAAATTTAACAATTTCATTACTCCACAAAGAAAGACTGCACACCCCTTGCCATTCCTTCTTCAGCCCTACATAACCACTAATCTCATTTCATCTTTACAAATTGATTTATATTTACATTTTATATAAATGGAATCATACAACATGTAGTGCTCTGTGTCTGTTCTGTATCACTTATTATAATGTATTTTTTGTCTGATAGTAACATTTTGTAGTATTAACCTACAGTTGTTCAGCATCAAAGAAAAATGGTGTTATACATGCAATTTTACTCATATTCATATTTCACATAATATATATTTCACATAATATATTTAGTTCATAATAGGGAAATCATACAGCATTTGTCCTTTTGTGTCTGGCTTGCTTCACTCAACATAACGTCATCCAAGTTCATCCAAGTTGTCATATGTTTCATGACTTCTTTCTATTGATGTATAATATTTTGTGTGTTTACTCCACAATTTGTTTATCCATTCATCAGTTGATGGGCACCTAGAATGTTTCCAACCATTGGCTATCATGAATAACTCTGCTGTTAACATCGGTGAGCAGATGTCTATTTGTGTCACTGCTCTCAGTTCTTTTGGGTATATACCAAGCAATGGTATTGCTGGGTCCCATGGCAACTCTACATTTGACTTCCTTAAGAACTGCCAAACAGTCCTCCCTAGTGGCTGTCCATTCTACATTCCCACCAACAGTGAATAAGCGTTCCTATCTCTCCATAACCTTTCCAACATTTGTAGATTTCTGACTTTTTAAAATAGTGGCCCGTCTAATAGGTGTGAAATGATATCTCATTGTAGTTTTGCTTTGCATTTCCCTTATCGCTAGTGATTTTGAACATGTTTTCATATGTGTCTTCGCTCTTTGTATTTCTTGTTTTGTATCAGTATTTTTGAAATTTGCGTATGGATCTTTCTCCTGCAACACTTGAAAATTCACTTGTTACTTCTAGTGATTTTTTTTTAGAAAAATGTAGAATTTTTTTTAGAATGCTTAATAGAAGTGGCTGTGTGGACACCTTTCCTTCTTCCTAATCTTAGGTAGAAGCAACGAGTATTTCACACAAAATATGATATTATAAGTTGTAGGTTCTTGTAGGTGTCTGTGTTAGATTCCTAGGGGTGCCATGAGAAATACAACAATCTGGACAGTTTAAAACAACAGAAAGTAGTTGTCCAGAGCTCCTGAATTTAGTAATTTGAAATATAATTATGGCCATTTTCAGACTTCCTGTGAAGCTCATAGGGTTCTGGCAGTGGCTTGCTGGCAATTTATGACATTTTCTGCCTCTGCCACATGGCCATCTTCTCTTTCTCTCTCTCTGTCTGTGTCCAATTTTCTCTTCTTAGAAGGAGATAAATCACATTGGATTAGGGTCCACCTTTTTCTAGTTTGGCTTCATCTTAACTGACATTATCTTCAAAGAACAGTTTCTAAAAGAAGGTTACAGTATGGGAGGGAGCTAGGGCAAGCATATATCTATTTGGGTGAAAAAATTTACCCACAAATGTGCATTTTATCAGAATGAGAAAATATCATTTCTTCTGTGCTGAAAATGTTTATTGCAAAATGAATGTTAATTTTCAAATGCTCCTTTTACATAACTCGAGATGACCACAAATGTTTATTTTTCATTTTTAGTCTCTATATGTTGAATGACATTTATTGCTTTTCAAATATTTATTTAAGCCAAAATTAAATAACCATGATTTTAATTCTTCCTTAGTGATAGCTAACTTCATGTCAATTACACTGAGAGACATATTTGGGTATTAATATCAGGTAACTTCCATTATCTGTCTATTATCAACTTCTACAATGTTTTAATATAAAATCTAGACACATCCTAATATTCTGACATTGCCAGAATTGAATCATCCACAGAGGATAGTAATTCCTTCCACTGGGCATTTTAATTCTTTGTCTCCGTGTGACTTTTCATATTCTTGTTAAATTCAATTATTCTCCTTCGTCCTTCACCTTTTTTTTATATTAATTTGATTGAGTTTCTACTTTTATAAAGGTGGAATTGATTTCCTTGTCTGGTAAATTGGTTTTACATAGCTAATTTTATATCACTTGTAGGTTTCAAATTAACCTTGCAAAATATTATTGTCTGAAAAAAAGGTTTACCTTTAATTCTATCACTATGTTTACAGACATGTTTGTTATACAACATAACTATATCGGAGTGATCTAAATAATGTTATCACACTATTCATTGGTTAAAATTACAGTATTATTCTCCATTCCTTCTCTCCAAACAAAATCATTTTTTCCTATAAACATAGACAGTGAGTCAGATTATGGCCACAGACCATTGATCAGTAATTTTCGATTCCATCTGGTTTGAGAACATAACCATATCTCAGATATTCACAAACATTGTTCAGGTATGCAAGTGATCACAGACATTGGTTTTGGGAAATCATCATGTTTCTCTGCATCCTCGCCAGCTTTTTATGTTATCACTATATTTTATTTTATCCAACCTAATACATCTGTAGTGACTGTATTGTGGTGGAAATTTGCATTTTTCCACTGACTAGTAATAATGAACATTTCTTTGTGGTTTTATTTGCTATCTGCATATCCTCTTGGGTGAAATGTTTGCCCATGTTATTAGCTCATTTTCTATTGGGATTGTTTTTGTTATTTTAATGATGAGTTTTGAGAATTCTGTATACAACTAGATGGATATTTTCCCACATTCTGTAAATTGTCTTTTCAACCAATTATCACAATCTTAATTTCTGTAACTATTTAATAAGACTTAACATAGAGAAGAGTGGTCTTGCAACTTCATACTTCCTTTTCAAACTGATTTTTGCTGTTCTACTGTCTTTCCTTTACCATTACATTATTGTATAAGCTTGTTTATGAATAAAAAAAAATTGATGAACTTTTTCATAGGAATTGCATTGAACCCATAGAACAATATAGGGAGAATTTATATCATTATTATGTTGTATTCTATTCCTTGGACTTAGTGCAATTATCCCAGAATTGAGGTCTTATTTTTGTTTTTGTTTTTCATCTTGTCTCCTTTTACCCATTCTTTTCCTTGTTTGAATCACGTACTTTCTGCCAGAGCAATCCTGCATTAAATTTGATTTCCTTCATATTCTACAGGTTTTCTGACTAAATAAAAATAAAATAAATGAATATTTCTTCAATACATGAATACATTAACACATACACAGAAAATTTCACATACACACATATGCACAGATACATATGAACATTTATTATTTTGGTCACTGTGTACACGTTAAAGACAAGATAATATTAAATGAAACTTTCCACTTCTCTTTCATCCAAAATACCTCTTTGAAATATTCCAACTCATATAAATAACTATAATTTGTTTACTTTATCCTTCATATTTATTATTCTTAGAAATCTGGTATTTTAAACAAATTTGGAATATTTTCAATCTTTATTACTTCAAACACTTTTCTTTTCCAATTTCCCGCTTCTTCTGAGACTGCAATTACACATCTTATGGCTACTTCATATAATAACATAAATCACAAAATTCTGCATATTTGTCAATATTTGTTTGTTGTTCTAAATTAAGATAATGTCTCATGCTCTATTTTCTACAAAACTGACACTTTCTTCTGCCAATCTTAAATCTATTCATAATTGTTTATTAGAGTTATTTCATTTCTTTGCACTAGAAATTCCATTTGGTCTATTTATGGTTCCAATAGTTTGCTGTACTTTCCCAATCTTTATTCATTATGAGAGCATTTACACTAAATTTTAATGCATATTTGTAATATCTGCTTTGATTTACTCATCTGTTAATTCCAACATCTGAAGCATGGCAAGGTTGTTTACCACTGACTGTTAATACTTTGGATATGTGTCCCAAGTCTTGATTCTTTGCAAACAAAGTAGTATTTGATGATATGCTGGATATGTGTGGTTGCATTTTTCTTTCAGGATGGTTGATATTTTCTTCTGTTGGATAAATAATTTACATGTATTTTTGCTAGATATTTTTGAAACCTGTGAAGCTTTTCTAGATGGGTTTAAAATAATTACCATATCCTTGATTCTTTGCAAACAAAGTAGTATTTGATGATATGCTGGATATGTGTGGTTGCATTTTTCTTTCAGGATGGTTGATATTTTCTTCTGTTGGATAAATAATTTACATGTATTTTTGCTAGATATTTTTGAAACCTGTGAAGCTTTTCTAGATGGGTTTAAAATAATTACCATATCCTTGATTCTTTGCATATGAAGTAGTTTTTGTTGATATGCTGGATATTTGTGGTTGCATTTTTCTTTCAGGATGGTGCATATTTTCTTCTGTTGGATAAATAATTTACATGTATTTCTGCTAGATATTTTTGAAATCTGTGAAGCTTTTCTAGATGAGTTTAAAATAATTACCATATCCTAGGATTATATTAGCTCTACTTCCATTATATATTTTCGAATTACAGATATATAAGCAGGGAGTCCAGGATTCTCCCACAAATCTGACTTATCAGATCTACTATGCCTCCCAACCAGAAGGAAACATCAAATTTTTCTTAATGAAGATCAAGAAGAATCCAAAATTGAAGTAAAAATTCACATGAAAATTCAGGACAAATATATTTCTGGAATTCTCCAAACATTCAGCAGAGATGAGAGAGACACAAAACCTACAAAATCTGTCACTGCAGTCACATTAGGGTGGATGTTTTCTTCGTCATTTCTCAGGGTTACTATAATGAATTTAAATGTGTGTTCCTGGAGATTTAATATTAGCTTTCTCAATTGCTGTTTTATTGGTATTTTTAGGGTAGTGGGCATTGAGATCAATAGACTGGGGGATTTGATCCCAATTTCAGGAATTGTAGTACATAGAGGATTATATTACTTATCACACTGTCAGAATCTTGGAAACATACAGATTAGATGACTGCAATTTTCAGGGCATTCTGTTGTGAACCAACCAGTTTCATGTAAATGATACCTTGTACCAGTAAGTTAAATATTTGAAATAATTGACTCAATGATTTCCATCAATATGATAGTAAACTAGGGTTTGAAGTGAAATTTACTTTAAATATCAATTGGGATTAATAAAAAAAGTACTTAAAATCACATACTTTTCCATAGTCCATGTATGAGTAATATGTCTACAAAATCTTGTAAGAATATCAACATGATCATAATGTAGGCATTTGCAGATGGCTATATAGTGGTCATAGAACAGGGTGGCCAAGAGAAAAAACTCAGTAGCATCAAGAATTCTTTCAGAAATTTGGATGCTAATATTGTCATATGCGATTATCTTGTCACCTGCTATTTTGTACAAGTATCTGGGAATACAAGAAGATGTAAATGAGATTTCTAAGAAGGAGAAATTTTGTAGAAAAAAGTACATGGCAGTTTTAAGGTTTGCATCCATAAAAGTGTGGGAGATGATTGTCAAGTTCCCAGTTAAACTCAATATGTAGGTGAGGAGTAGAAAGATGAAAATGAAAACCTTCAGTTATGGGTAATCAGTTAGTGGAACCAAGATAAATGTTGTTATTGTGTGGTTAATCATCATTGAATCCTGGCTGCAATTCATTCTGCATTTATAATTCAGAGATATTTGATGAGAGGAGAGAAGTATTAACATCACTTTGCAACAATTAATAGCTCAACAAACTCAGCCAAATTTCTCATACGCATGTAAGTTTTATTTAATTTGGTTATAAACAGTATCGTTACACTAGAAGCACAGTCTCCACAATTATGAGTTTTGGAAATATCATAGAATATTTTTTAACAAAACAGATTTCTTTACCCATATCACACTCCAACATTTTAGGAATTCATCCTTTCTACCACTTTTTATTCCCAATATATATTTTATTTATCTGTACATTTATATTTTATTTATCTGCACATCGGATGGCATTATCCTTATAGTTATCTTGGACTACTACTGAATCTTAAAGCCAAAAAAATTATTCAATAATGTAATGTCTTACATTGTAGTTTTTTCATAAATATTTTGTAAATATATGCCATATAGTTTGGTCATCAATATTTAGTTCTTCATATCTTTTGTTTTTGATATGAGTTTTAGCATTATTACAATTTCAATAATTTGTGTTTTTCTTTTACTAAGTTTCTATTTATTCTTTTCTGTATCTCTCTCACGTAATTCTCTCTAAAGTCTCAATTATTACTTAGAATGTTAAGGGCATTGGATGTGCTATGTGCAGGGTTGTAGGGCATATTCACAATTGTTTATGTTTTCCATTTCTCAAGTAAAATTGAAACACATTCTAACATTCTGGCATTAGTATCACTAGTTCTAAAAATATCAACTTGAAAGTATTGATCTATCTATGCTTGTTTCTCTGTGACTTCATTATGCAATTTCTAATACAGAAATAATGATAATATATTTCATCTACTGTTGATTAAGTAAACTAGTTAGCATACATGGAATATAGAAAAGTATTTATCTGATAATATCTAATAATTTTCACTTCATTGTTTCTCATTGAAAAACAATGTTTTTCAATGAAAAACATTGTTTTTCATTGTTCTAATATACAACAATTTTCTTTTTGTTTGTCACATTTCTTTGTTCACCTAGTTAAAACCATATTTATTTCCCTAATCATTATAATGAAACAGTTTTTGCCAAGGTTTATCCATTTTTACCTCAACTTATTAGAAAACTTCTATGTGGAATGTGTACTTTTTACCACACATTATTTATAACAATGTCATGAAACTTTCCTTAAAACCTCACACATTCTTCCTCTCACCTTTTTTAATTCTAATTCCTGAATGTTTTTTTCTTGCTGGCCTCTATTATGCTTCTTTCTTTCTTTTTTCTGAGTTAAATCCATTGAACTCAGGAAGTATAACCTCAAGGATATTTTTGTGAACACCTAATTGTTTCATGTCTAAAAAGTATTGTCCATTGGAATATCAAGAATAAGGTAAAATACACCCTATATGTAGTAATTCCATATCTACATGCTGTATTTTTCTCTCCATGTTTTTTAAAATAATCTAACTAATATGTTTGTGCAATTATTGAAATAATCACTTTACATTGATTGCCTACTTGGAAGTTTTCTCAATTACTCTCTGCTTTTCTACTTATCTATGGTGCCAAACACTATTTCTACCCACTGCAAATACTCAGTGCCTGAGATTTAGGTTTAAACATCTACTGTTCTTGGAACCTGATGAACCGCTGATATATGGAGTGAATGCCTTTCATAGGAAGCAATCTTCTTTTTATGCATTACTCTGAGAAAGTACATTTTTTTTTTTGAATTAGGACTGTGACTTTTACTGGAATAGTGTCCATAAGTGACAAAAATTCAGACATATAGACAATGTCAAAAAAAAAATTTACTAAAAAATAATCAAACCAGATTTCCCATAAACAGATATATTATTCTTATTTGGCATCTATCCAAAAAGTACTGTGATATTGAATTTTCTCATTTACTTTGCTAAAATCTTTCAGTCTCATATTGTGACATTTGTTCTTTGAATGCATTTATATGGTGATGTGTATCTTATTATGTGAAACACTTTTATGATTATATACATATTTCTACTTTGGACAAAAGTGGTCTTAGCTGCTTGTCCTTCTTCATCTGCCATGAGGAAGAAAAGCGGTATATTCATTAATGCTGATTTTGTCTCCTCGTTGTATCTCTCAGTAAGATATTAAAACCAGGAGTCAGAGACTTTGCAGGTATAAATTTTTGTCAAATTCTTCTTGATAAATATCTTCTGAAAGAAAACATAATAAATACTATAACAGTTAAGCAAATATTTAAAAATTCAATCAGTGCTTTTCAAAAGAATGTCTTCTTGCAATTTTCCTGGAGCTTCCAATTACATTATTATGTGAACGTTTTACTATTGTCCTCGTCTGCCAGTGCTGTTGTGACAATTACCATACAATGGGTTGGCTTAAACACAGGAATTTATTGACTCACTGTTTTGGCTGCCAGAATCTGAAATCAAGTTTCAATAAGCCATGCTTTCTTCTGGAGTATGTAGAGTCTGCTGCTGAGTTGCCTAAATACTTTGGGTTCTTTGGCTTGCACTCTGCCTATACACATGATGACTATTTCATTCTTTGGCTTCTTTTGTCTTTAGATTTCTTCTGACTTTCTACATCAGAATGTTCTCTACCTTTTAACGACTCCAGTGATATGGAAAAGGGCCTTTCAAATTCAGTTTTCTCTCCCCTAATTATGACCTTCAAAGATACTATTCACAAATGAGTTACACGTAACTAATAATAACACCTTCAATGTGCTTATTTAAAAATGGGTTTACATCAACAGTAGTGTGGAATAAGTCTTCAACACAGCTTTATGGGGTTCATGATCAAATCTACAACAACAAATTGCTTTGAAATGTTACTCCCTGTTGACATGGGGACTGGGTCAATTCATATCATTTGACCAAATGTAAGAATTAAATACTTGGGATTCAGTCACTATTATAGAGAAAGTACATGGACTTGCTCATGGTTTGCCTTAGAGGTGGGATGATCTCATGTAAGGTAGGTCCACACTTGACAGTTGCATCAGACCATCTGAAGATGCAGCCCTGGTGAACAGTTTGAACAGCCTTGAATGAGTTACAATTTCTATCTTCAATTAATTGCATGAATTGGCTTAAAAAGAACTCCTGCTAGCCATGAAAGAGTTGATTTTCTGTCCTATCTTTGCTCAGAGAAAGTTTTGCAGTTTCAAATATGGCATTTCCTTTATTAGCCAAATCCCTAACCAAATGAATAAACAAAAGCGTCCTTAGTGACCAGGTTAAAAAATTACCAATGGATCATTTGTGTAATTAATTTTGGGAAAAAATCATACATTATACTTTAGCAGTGGGGACTCAGCTTTAAGAGACAGAAAAGAACATTGAAACAGGCAGGAAAACAATAAGAATCCAATTTTTAAAATCCTAGACCACTTTCTTTTAAGTAATTTTTAAATTATAAGGAAATGGTGATTCTTCTCCCTTCTCTATTTTATCAATTTTCTCAAAAAT